>OMLM01018971.1:86051-105601 GCA_900302695.1 Helostoma temminkii | reverse complement strand
GGCAGGGGAGCACCAATAATCCTCTCAGCAGTTCGAACTGCTGAGAGGATTAT
The DNA here is from genome assembly GCA_900302695.1 of Helostoma temminkii. Classification (NCBI taxonomy): domain Eukaryota; kingdom Metazoa; phylum Chordata; class Actinopteri; order Anabantiformes; family Helostomatidae; genus Helostoma; species Helostoma temminkii. The sequence goes on along the minus strand of OMLM01018971.1, from coordinate 105,548 downwards.
TGGTGCTCCCCTGCCCACCCTTCAAGAACTGTATACATCCAGGGTGAGAAAAAGAGCTCAGAAAATCACCCTGGATCCCTCACATCCAAGCCATTCTCTATTTGAACTTTTGCCATCTGGTCGGCGCTATAGAGCCCCTAACGCCCAGACAACCAGGCACAAGAACAGTTTCTTCCCCCAGGCAATCCACCTTATGAACAGCTAAATGTTCACCCCACTGTGCAATTAAAAACATGTGCAATAACCTTATATTTATATTTTTATCACCTTATTTTTAATTTTCTTATTGTCTGTGTACACTGGAAGCTAATGTCACAAAAACAAATTCCTTGTATGCGCAGGCATACTTGGCAATAAAGCTCTTTCTGATTCTGATTCTGATTCTGATTCTGAACAGTCAGATCGTATTTCATCTGACTTTTTTTCACCTGAGATGAGTGTCTTGGCAAGAGAGTCTTGTGGAGAGGCAGTGTTGGCAGATGAAATGAAAGGTGATGGCACTTTTTAATGTGCTTTAATCCATTAGTTTTCTTGCACAGAGGCAGGGTTGGTAAAGAGTCAATAGCTACAACCACTGCATGAATCTATATTATAGCAGAAAATGCTCAGTTAATTAAAGAGAAAACACAGTTTATCACTACTTTAAGAAATTAAGGTCAGTCAGTCCAAAACCTGTTCTTTGGTCAGATGAGTTCAAATTTGAAGTTATTTCTCATCACTGTGTCTTTGTTCGACGTACAGAGGGTGAACGCATTGTTCTTGAATGTGCAGGTGAGATGGTGTGGGGTGACTTTCCTTAGGGACTTAGACAAGATTTAGGGGATTGCGTGTTTAGTTTGTCGTCTCCATTGCAGCATTTTCCAACAGGAGCGTGTAAAAGTGAAGCATTAATTTTCTGGCTTTTTGACAACTTCTACATTTCAGTATTCTCTGTGGGTATTTGCACCTTTTCCCAAAGGAAAGCAGAATATGTACTTAAATTAATGCTAAACAGAGAGAAATAATGTTTGCTGTTTCTTGTTGTTAAAGCTATATTAGTTCTCATAATTAATGAGTTTATATGTTTGACACTTATTGTCCAGCTTTTGCTGGACTCCAGACACATCCAGTGGAAAACAGGGGTAAGGCAGCAAACACACCTCTGGGTTATGTAAGAGCTATTGCATCAGATGACCTGGCCTCCACAATCACCTGATGTAAATCTGAATGACATGGTTTGGGATGAGTTAGACTAGAGAGTAAAAGAAAAGCAGCCAAAAAATACTCAACATCTATGAATGCTTAAAGTGTGCAAAGCTGTCATAATTTGGATGTCTTCGGTATAAATGTACAATAGTGAAAATAATGATGAAACGGAAAAAAAATTTGTGAGTCCAAACATTTGATTAGTTGTGTATGTCTGTGTACACTGATAAAGGCATGTCTGACACAATATTGAAAGTGGTGCTGCAAGCTCTGCAACCTTCCAGTCCAACAAAAACTGTGGAAACATAAATTTGCCTGCTGTAATTTTGTTATAATTTTCATATCAGGTATGAACTCGAATGAAATATGCAAAAAACTAAATGACTGCGTCTGAGCTGCACTTCACACACTGACACAACATGTTCAATTCCCACACTCGATAACTTTGCTAAGTAGGAAGTTTTTTGCATAAGTGCAAAACCCTCAAATGTTTTCTAGGCTTTGCAAATGACACAGGCAGATTATCTGGGGTTTTAGCACCAGCTTTGTTCTAAGGTTCTGCTGTGATGCCACCTCTCACATCTTTTATGACATCCAGGTGTAGCCCCAACTTGCTTTGTTGTCTAACAAAGGTTCTGGTGTCCTACCTGGTCCTGAGCGCAGGACTGGCTGTGCTAAGTCCTAGACATCTTGCCTGCATCCTCTGGTATCCCCCATCCTCTCCCTGTCCCACAACCATGGTCTCACATCTACATCTACTTTGTAACCGGACTTTCGTCATCAAATGGCCACACTACAATCCTCTTTAAGATGGTCCATGTCACTCCCCTTCCCAAGTTACCCTCCACCATAGAGACTGCAGCCCTGCTTTTAAATCATGTTTTCCGAATGCAGGACAACATATTGTCTGACAGAGATCCCCAGTTTACAGCCAAGTCTGAGTTTTGACAACTTTGGGGATCTCTGTCAGCCTATCATCTGGGTTTCAACTCTAGTCAAGTGGTCAGACAGAGAGGATTATCCAAGAGCTGGAAACCAGCCTCCAACTTTCCTTCCCCCTGCGAACCATCCTCCTGGGCAAAGAACATGATCTGGGTGGAGCATACCCACAATTCTTTGCCATCAGCGGGCGTGGGGTTGACCCCTTTCCAGATCATCTATGGTTACCAGCTCCCTCTGTTCGAAACTCAAGAAAATCATCTGTCCCATCCGCCCTAGCTTCTATATGAAGGTGGCAATTCACATGGTGATCTTATGAGAACCCCGCCTCTCGCCCGTAAGCTGGCTGGGATAGGCTCCAGCACACCCGTGACCCCTGCGGGGACTAAGCGGTATAGACGATGAATGAATGAATGAATCTTATGAGAAGTCCAACAAGTAGTGATTGACCACCCGTTCCTACAATGTGGGGCTGCAAGAGTGTCTCTCCACCAAGTATATCCCTCTAAGAGTCAACAGCAGGAAACTGGCACCCCAGATCATTAGTCTTTTCCCCATCACCAAGGTGGTCAACCCTGTCTGCACCTCTCCAGACCACTTCAGATCCCTCCCACCTTTCAGGTCAGAAGTCATTAGTGCACTCATAACCCAGTCCTGACCCCTCTCCTGTTCCTGCTTCCTGTCTCCCTAAGCCAAGCACTTAGCGTTTTATACAATACAATTTCTTTTAACCCAGTTGCACCTGCACTGCAAATGTGACATTGAAAATCTAACACTCTCAGAGTTAAAAATTAACACAAAGTCAGTGTTTATATGGGAACCACTAGAAAAGTGTTAAATTAAGAGTTATTTCAGGGTTACTTTTAACTCTTACAGTATAATGTAAGACCACAACAGATGACAAATACACAAAATGTTTACCCTGGATTAAGAGTTAAAATGTTCAGTTTGCTAGTGAACCTATCCAATTGTTCCTGTGCAACTTCTGTATTTTCTTAACAAGTGTTGGGTGTGGGAGATTTTTTTATTGAGCACTTCTCATCCTGCATGTCTACACCAGCAAGGAGACTGACCTGATCAGTGACCGAATAGTCATGTGTGCTTTGTGAATGACCACCAATAAACATGCCTATCATATACAAACCTATTATATAATAACAGAAGAGACCCTGTAAGCAAGTCTGTGTTAAGCACATTTACCCAGGGAAGCTTAGTCCACTATGACTGCCAAATGGAGTTGGTTGAGATTGAATGGAAGTGACAGGATAAAGGTTTATGTAAAAGGTTGGGTATTGGCAGCATCAAAGTGGTCTTCTCTCTCATTTTTATCTCACAGGTCAAAGAGCCATTGTCCATTGAGTTTGCTATATGTACCTCAAAAATATAACCTGTGTAGCTTTCTAAATGATTATTTTTTAACATGCACAACACAATGTTTGTGGACTACATGCATTTGGTGGTGAATCAGCTGTATATTTTTTGTACTGTCAAACTGCAGCTGTGGGTTGAATATTGAATGTTCACTTTCTATGATTTCTGACTTTTATTAAATTGTATTTTTATTTGTTTAAACTTGAATGTTTATTCATGTTTAGATTTAATTTAATATTCTCTCTCTTGCCTTTTCTTTATCAAAACCTTTTGTTCTGTGTCTCTTTCTTCTTCCTCATCAGGTCTCGATGTATACTAACCTCTCTCTTCATCCTCCTGACCTCTCATTCTTCATTTCCACTGAGCAAAATCTATTGGACACCTGTTTTACATTGAAAACAGGCATCTTTGTCATCTCTGTGTCTGCCATAACAGACTTCATCCTCTTCCCTTTCTTCATATTTGTCCTCTACCTGAGTTACCAGCAATGGAGGCAACAGTGCTCCATTCCCACATCAGCAACAAGTCAGTCCAGTGTCTTCATATACCACTCCATAACCATACAACTGTTTTTAATCTTGAGGTTCACTTGCTATTTTTGTGGAGGCTGCATGGATGTCCCAGTGGTGACCAATCGAGGGATCAGCATTTGGGCTGCCAGTGACATAGAGGGCTTTCCACACTGTTATAGCCATAATGGGAGTGCTTTTACTTAGGTTTGGGGGAAATTTGATTGGCATGTTGATAACATATTATGTAATGTTGGATCCCAGTACTGGTTGTGTTGTGATTGTGACTGCTTTTTGGCTCGATCTGCCCAACAGTTTGGTTTTACCTCTGCTATTTCTACACAGAATAGGAAAACTACAGTGCTGCAAACAAAACAGAGCATCACAGTAAAGGGTTGAATGATAAGTGAGGTAATATTAGGTCTCATGCAGGCCATAGTATTCAGATATTTTAAAAACATATGTTTCAGTCTTTGTACATTTCTAAAACCAACCATCCAACAATCATGCCCCTTAAAACAATGATTGTCTAGATGTATTTAGGCTGTGTTTGATCTTCTCAGCTGTGAAAGACCTGCTTATCTCTGCTACGAACATGAATGAAGGCTCCATTATTTTACAATGTACAGAAAGCTCGATATAATAATATTATATAAAGCAGGAAACAAAAACACACTGGTATAGTACAGCCCAAATTTAAAATTGTAACATGTTGTCTTAAATGTTCCAATGAAATTTGTTACAATACTTAATACAATACACTTAAGTATACTTGATAAAATAAACTTTAAGTATACTACTTTTTGTAACAGAACAAAGCAAATTTGCCAGACTGTATAACATGGGCACCCAATGTCTCAGAACACAATGACCTCTTTAATTTAAACTCTGGATATTACACAAACGTGTGTGTGTGTGTGAGCATGTCATGTAATCTATGCACTTCGTGCAGCATATGTGAGAAGAGATAATTTAGATGATATTTAAATAGTGGTGAGGATGACACTGCGTTGGGCCAAAAATTATGGAAAATACATTTGCCTGCTGTAATTTAGCGTATAATGTCTCATAAAATGCAAAAAACAAGCGCAGTCCTACTCAGACCTTTTAGTCCAGTAAGTTTGGAGACGCAAGAAGAAAAAGACCAGACACAAACTGCTGAGGTGGGTGGGTTTTTTGTTTATTATTATAAAAAATTGTGATTGAATAAATAGTTTTTCAAGCAGCTTAGTTTGTTTTAAGGCAGAGAAATATTACAAACACAGATGTTGAAATTTGGGTGTTTAAGAAGCATTTACAGTGTATCCTTTCTTTACTGACATAAATAATACAAGAGTGGAACCTGTAGAACTAAATTTTACACCAAACACTTACTTTTGGGAGCTGTTAAGGGTGACATATTTAGTTAAGGATAAAATAAGGAAAGCATAAAGTGTCAAGAACTGTTTTAAAAAAAAAAAAAAAGACAAAAAAACAAAAAAAAAAACAACAACTAAAGCCCGATAAAGCCAACAGTTGTTGGGATCAAAAAAGAAAAAAATATAATAATTTAAACTCTGGATATTGATTTTAATGACAATATACAATTGATACTGTAATGTGTACTTATACTGTACTGCATTCGAATGTTGCAACAGCAGTCAGACTTTAGGGACCCAGGAGAACAGCAATCAAAAAAATAGGCAAGCTGCTAAGGTGTGTGTTCTGTAAATTATTTTTACAAAAAAGAAAAAATAATAATAATTTTATTATTTAATTACACTAGTTACTCAAAGTGTGAACTGGAATTTGTTTGATTAAGAAAATAGAATTGAATCCATTACTGATCCAAAACATGGTCAGGATAGAACCTAATATTTAATTAATATGGTTCTGGAGTATTCAAAAGCAGGTTGATTAGTAACAAGTGAAGGTATCATTGTTAGGGTTTTATTTCTGGGATCAATGAATGAGGATAGTGCACTTGTGTGACCAGGAATTATATTTAACTAAGGGAGGTAAGTGAACTCACGGTTTTAGAAGGAGGAAGGCGCAAGGACATAATGAACGATGAACAGGTGAGTCTGGTGTTCTTTGGGAGACAGGTATGGCAGGTGGCATCTCCTGAAGGAGGCCTGTGCAGACAGGACCAACGATTCTCTCTCTTGGATCTCAAACAAGGGGACTAGTAGCCATACGCTACCTGGAATGGGGTCAACCCAGTGGCAGCCGAGGGCAAGGAATTGTGCGCATACTAGACCCAGACCACATTCTTGGAACAGGAAGCTGGTTCATGGGTGCACAGAAGTCGGAGGCCGGTCTCCAGCTATTGATTTAGTTCTTTCTGTCTGGCAGTTTGACTAAGGATAGAATCCAGTCATCCGCCAATGTTGGAAAATACTGTGCCAGTAAACTGTTGCCTTGCGAGAGGCAAGTGAGCCCAAAAGCTGCCTCCTTGCGGGGTTTAGCCGGGTTAAAGGTCAGTTTAGCTCCTCTGAAAAATCCTCGTAAGAGTCACAACTGGGAGATTTACATTCCCATTCTGCTACTCCCCACTCCCAACAGAAGGGACAAGACTAAGGCCACCTTGGACTGTTCTGTAGGATACCCTGAGGGCTGGTGAGAGAAGTGCAGGGAGCATTGGATCAAAAATGAGCGACATTGAGATGGCTCACCAGAGGAGTGCTCTGGCAAACATGTTTCATGCCTTGGATATTTAGTGCTGACTTGTTCAGGTGAGTAGGAGGGGGGAGCTAAAGCCCCAGAGTTTGAATGGGAAAATGTCATTTGTTCAAATTTCTTGGTTATAGTGTGAATGGTGAAAAAAGAAAAAAAAAAATGGTTTTCATCTGAACCGGAGTTTGTTCAACCTTGCTTGTTACTAAGGGAGGTAAGTAAATTCACAGTTTTAGAAGGAGGAAAGCGCTAAAACGATAAACAGATGAGTATGGTGTTCATCGTGAGACCAGTAAGTTAATGCCCAACAGGTTAGCTAGGTGGTAGGAGATGAAGCGGGGATTTGTAGTTTTCCAGGGTGGACAGTGAGTACTGAGTACATTATGTAGTGGAACTGAGGTAAGTATGCTGAAACAGACTGCATGACTTTATAAACACACGCAGGGATTCAAGGCAGAACTATAGAGCACTGAGTACAGAGAGAGGTCAGAGTCTGGTCCAGAGTCAACATCCAAATAATCATCCACAAAGCATAAAAAAAGCCAGAACTCCAGAATCATAGTCCAAGACACAACCAAAAGGTCAGATAAATCAGAGAGGCAGATACAGTACCGGCAGGGAGTTGGCAAGGTTCAGGTTCAGGGCTTGTCCGTGGGTCAGGTTTCAGGTCAGAGATCAGAATAAACAGAAACTAGGCTGGTGAGTGGCTTTGCGGATGAAGTGGCACAGTCTGGCAGAGAGAATCCTGAGAGCAGAGCTTATAAAGAAAAGAGCACAGGTAAAGAGGGTTAGTAATCAAAGGGAGGATGGGTGAGAGGCACAGACAAAGGAAGCAATCAAACCAAATATGGGCATGGCAGGAAACTGAGCCGAAGACCATGACAATCATGATTGGGTACAAAAAAAAGAATCAAGGTTTAAAATTTAAAAAAACCTTATTAATCCCAAAAGGAAACTATTTTGTATCATTACAGCTGCTCTCTGTTAAAAAGGAAAGGACTCACACCAGAAAAAGACTATGAGAACAAAAATCATCTCAGCACTGTAACCTGACGTCTACCTTAAACAGCCATTTCAGGTGGCTTTTACTGAAACAAAGCAAAGACTACAGTTACAACTTCGCTTCTTACACATCCTATCCTGTTTCTGCAACTGTGCTACTCACTACATACAGTATACCATCACAGCCGGTCTCCTAGCTACCATCAGCTGTGAACTGACAAGTGATGGTTCATTTGTAGAGGAACACTGCAATGACATAAGATGTTTTTTAGACATGCAGTAGAGCTCTGAATATATGAAAACATTACCTGAGTGAGCTGCATATGAAGATGCAAATGTCATATGGTCCAGAGGTTACCATATGAGGTTATCATGCTACCCACTCCCCCTCTTATGAGGAGTGGAGCTCAATACATCAATGTTCCCCAGCAGTGTGATACTTAGGCCTCATGCCTACAACCATCCCACAGCTGTGCTGACTTGATGCATTGAGCTCCTCTCCCCTTTCTCAACAGCCAAGCAGTCACAGTGGTCACTCATGATATTACAACAAAGAAATCCAAAATGTGGCCCAAGAAGCAATTTCCCCATAGACAACAACTAAACTAAAAAATAAGGTATATTGTCAAGTCAAGTCAAGTCAAGTCAAGTAGGCTTTATTGTCATTTCAACAATATACAGGGCAGTACACATTGAATCGAAACAAGGTTTCCCCAGGACCAAGGTGCTTAGACAACATTAATTAAATTTAAAATTTACACATGCTCTAAAACTACAAAAACTTAGAAAAACTATAAATACAATATAAAAAAGTGCAAAAACAAGACAAGAACAAGGAACAGTAGCACCGGCCAGTGCACATGTTATGCATGATGGATTGTCCATATGCAAGTAAGATAAATAAGATAAGATAATAAACACTGTCATTGAGGTAGACAATGGTGTGCAGAACAGCAGTTTGTGCAGAGTTTGTTAAGAGTGTGTGAGCGTATGTATGTATGTATCAGTCCAGTTCTTTTGTGTTGAGGAGTCTGATGGTTGTGGAAAGAAACTGTTGCACAGTCTGGATGCGATGGCCTAAATGCTTCTGTACCTCTTTCCAGATGGCAGGAGAATGAAGAGTGTGTGTGAGGGGTGTGTGTGGTCAGCCACAATGTTGCAGGCCTTACGGATGCAGCGTGTTGTGTAAATGTCCATGACAGAGGAAAGAGCGACCCCAATGATCTTCTCAGCCTTCCTCACTATTCGCTGTAGGGTCTTGCGATCCAAGGCGGTGCAGTTCCCAAACCAGGCAGTGATGCAGCTGCTCAGGGTGCTCTCGGTGGTCCCTCTGTAGAAGGTTGTGAGGATGTGTGGTGGAAGCTGTGCCTTCCTCAGTTTTCTCAGAAAGTAAAGACGCTGCTGGGCCTTCCTTGTTATGGAGCTGGTGTTGAGGGACCAGGTGAGTTTCCCCGCCAGGTGAACAACAAGGAATTTGGTGCTCTCTACGATCTCCATGGAGGAGCCGTCAATGTTCAGCGGGGAGCGGTCATGTTGTGTCCTTCTGAAGTCAACAATCATTTCTTTTGTTTTGTCTACATTCAGAGACAGGTTGTTGACTTTACACCAGTCCGTTAACTTCTCCATTTCCTCTCTGTATGCTGACTCGTCGTTCTTGCTGATGAGCTCTACCACAGTCATGTCATCAGCGAACTTAATGATGTGGTTTGAGCTGTGCATTGCTGCACAGTCGTGGGTCAGCAGGGTGAACAGCAGGGGACTGAGCACACAGCCATGAGGGGCACCAGTGCTCAGTATGATGGTGTTGGAAGTGCTGTTCGTGATCCGGACTGTCTGAGGTCTTCCAGTCAAGAAGTCCAGGATCCAGTTACAGAGGGAGGTGTTCAGGACCAACAGGCTCAGCTTCCCTATCAGGTGTTGGGGAATGATAGTATTGAATGCTGAACTAAAGTCTATGAATAGCTTTTGTACATATGAGTCCTTTTTTTCTAGGTGGGTGAATGCTAGGTGGAGTGTGGTGGAGATGGCATCATCGGTGAAGCGGGTTGAGCTGTATGCGAACTGCAGTGGATCCAGTGTTACAGGCTGCAGGGTTTCTGCAACTGTGCTACTCACTACATACAGTATACCATCACAGCCCATTGCACTCACTCCCATCATCATGAATGATGATGGGAGTGAGTGCAATGGGACGGTAATTATTGAGGCAGGACACAGATGTTTTTCCGTGGTTTGACTCTGCTTGGAGCTTTCCTCACGTCAGCAGTGGAGAGACAAAGTATCTGGTCGTTGGAAGGAGGTGTGGTCTTCCTCTGTGTCACGTGGTTCTGTGCTTCAAAACGGGCGTAGAAGCTGTTCATCGCATCTGGAAGTGAGCCATCACTGTTGCAGGCAGGTGATGATGTCCTGTAGTTAGTGATGGCTTGGATGCCCTGCCACATGCATCGTGTGTCACCACTGTATGTGAAGTGTTGGTGGATGCTCTGGGCGTGTGCCGCCCTGTCGCCTGCCCCGAATGCAGAGTCTCGGGTCTTCAGTAGGGCACGCATCTCTCCAGTTATCCACGGCTTCTGGTTGGGGTGTGAGATGATTCTCTTGGAGACTGTGACATCATCAATGTACTTGCTGATGTAGCTGGTCACTGACGTTGTGTACTCCCCCAACTCAATGAAGTTGCCGTTCGTTGCAGACTCCCTGAACATCTCCTACTCAGTGCATTCAAAGCAGTTCTGAAGAGCAGAGATGGCTCCTGCTGGCCAGGTTCTCACCTGCTTCCGAACTGGTCTTGAGCGCCTGATCAGTGTATGTATGCTGGAATTAGCATAACAGAGATGTGGTCTGAGTAGCCAAGGTGGGGATGGGGCTCGGTATGCACCCAGGATGTTTGTGTAAACAACATCCAGCGTGTTTATCTCTCTGGTTGCAAAGTCCACATTTTGATGAAATTTAGGGAGCACAGTTCTGAGATTTGCATGATTGAAATCTCCAGCAACAATAAACAATCCATCAGGGTGTGTGTTCTGCAGTTCGCTGATGGTCCGGTAAAGTACACAGAGCGCTTCCTTAGCATTAGCACTAGGTGGAATGTACGCTCCGAGTATAATAGCAGTGGTGAATTCCCTCGGTAAATAAAAAGGTCTACATCTCACAACCATAAACTCCACAAGCGGTTAGCAGTAGGCGGAAATGAGGATAGAGATCCTACACCATTCTGTGTTGATGTAAACACACAGTCCGCCGATGCAAGTCTTACCGCACAGAGCTGCATTTCTGTCGGCACTAAACGCAGCTAACCCGTCCAGCTGAATGACGGCGTCCAGAACTCTGTCACTCAGCCATGTCTCCGTGAAAACAAAGACGCAGCAGTGTCTGTACTCACGTTGTGTAGCTTTGCTGGAGTCTGATGTAGTCTAGTTTATTGTCCAAGGACCAGACATTTGCCAGGAGGATGGATGGTAGAGCAGGCTGGCTAGGGTTAGCCTTTAGCCTAGCATTTGCCCCCGCTCACTTCTCGCACTTCTGCTTTCTCTTGCAACGTTTTCAATGCCCCCTCCTCCGTCCGAAGGCCTGGGCCTTGGAGCAAGCTGAGGTTGCGTAGCTTCTCCCGCAGATCATCATTAATGGTGTTGTTGGGGTTGTTTCTGAATTTCCGTAGTGTCTCGCAATGGTACACATGAACACCGGTTGCTCTGGTGTCCATACATTGCGTGTAACAGGCTACAACATAGAAATAGCACCATTTTGGATCCGGGCGGCCGCTGTGAGCTACTGCCGCGCCGCCATATTGGATCTGTGTGATAATTTTTTTTATTATGTTTCTAAAAAAACCTATTGTTATTTGTGTGATGTCACAGTCTTACATCTGTGAGCAATTGTAAATTACATTAAAACATTACTGAATCTGCTTACTGTATGTATATGGCAAGTATTTTCCATTCAGTTGAGTCAGCACCATCTTTGAATCTGAATATACATATATTTCTAACAAATTATTCTAAGCCTAGTAGACTTGCTTTTGATTGATCGGATTGTTTCAGTTATACCATTATGTCTCACTTTCTTTATACCTTCCTCTTTCTCATTTTTAGGCATTTCTCTTCTTCATCTGCTCTTTGGTCCTTATAAGATATGCCATTAAACTCTTCCTACTCCAGTCTTTCTCCTCTTCCTTTTCTCCTGTCACCCATCAATGGATCCTCTGAATATCTGCCCTACAGTTGCTTTAGCTACACTACTACGATTTTCATTGCTGTTTCCTTCATTGTCACCAAAACCATTCTCCTCCTTCCTCTCTGCATCCCCATTCTCTATCTGTGTAACCAACGACGGCAGCAGCAGCCCACCTTCACAACAAGCCACTCTGACATCTTCAACTACTGCATGATGGTCATTGAGCTGATCAGTGTGTTTGGGTGGAGCCTCTTCTGCTGTGGCACCTACATCGATCTACAATCGATTGTATCACCAGGATTCTACATGATGCTGGTTGCTTTCCCTGGACAGATGTTTTTTCACTGCCTGACATGTGTGGAGCGCTACATGGCTGTTCTTCACCCCATCACCTACATGACTCTGAAAAACACAGTTGGAGTAAGGCTCAGAAACATCTGTATTGGGTTTGTTTGGCTTCTGTGCTTCGGGTGGCTCGGGATAGCATCTTTGTACTACCCTGTTTTACCCAGTACACCATTGTTCTGCCTTTTAGCTTTCTCTTTGATTGTTGTCTCTTTCTGTAGTTTCTCTGTTCTCTGTGTTCTGATTCGACCAGCGCCAGGGAAACTAGGTGGCAACAGGGAACGCCTTGATCAATCAAAGCGAAGGGCGGTCATCACCATCATGGCAATAATGGGAGTGTTAATGTTGTATTTTATAGGGTTTGCTCTTTGTGTTGCAATTCGTGTGGCAAAACTGCTGAAGTACAGTGATGCATGTGTGGTGACAGTATCTGCACTCTGGTTCAGTCTGCCCAGCAGTTTGTTGTTGCCTGTGTTGTTTCTGCATAGAGCAGGAAAACTAACATTTTGCTGTCGGAACACTGATACATGAGCAACATTATACCAACTAAAAAAATATGCTTCTTGTGTTTTGAATTTTACTCCGGCTTCCTCCCACAGTCCAAAGACATGCAGTCAAGTTACCTGGGGACTCTAAATTGCCCGTAGGTGTGAGTGTCAATGGTTGTTTGTCTGTATGTGGCCCTGTGATTGACTGGCGACCTGTCCAGGGTGTACCCTGCCTCTCGCCCGTAAGCTGGCTGGGATAGGCTCCTGCACTCCCGTGACCACTGCGGGGACTAAGCGGTATAGAAGATGAATGAATGAATGTTTAGAATTTTGGAATGGAAAAAATGACTTTTAACCCAGCTGCAGTTTGTAATTGTAGAGATGAATGGCCGGTTAACAAAACACAAAGCAATCGAGAAAATCTGCTGAACAAAATGCATATGGCACCTAGCTATCATGTTACAATTTTAGCAGATGAAGGGCAATGTGTTGGCTGGCAAACTTGTGCAAACTAGCTACTACTTAGCTAGACTTCAACCCCAACCCTAATTTTCATTGTTCATAATGTTTTCCCACAAGGCATTTAAATTTAAATAAAGATTACTCTTGTACCCATTGAACATGTTAAATAATATATCATTAACATATTTATTTTATATTTGCATGTAGTTTAATAGCCTTTATTGTGTGCATTTTTTTAGAGAAGAAACGTAACTTTAATTTAGATGTATTGTTCTGGGTCTAAAAGGCATTTATTTTACAGGAAGTTCTTTTAAATACATGTCTCAAATATCGTGCAGCAATGTTTCTCATCAAATGTGTCCAGGTTTATCATCATTATCAGCAGTTGAGATACTAAGTAAAATGCACACCAACCTATAGAGATGTTGTTCAATTTTAGCCATCAATTTTCTGTTGTTTATATTTTTTAGAGGTCCAGGTTTTGTTAAATTAGTAATGAATTATGCTACTAGGAATTTTTTTTATACAGTCTAAAAGTGCTGACACACTATATTTTATAATAAATCTGTGTTAAATCATTTATAATGTATTCATACTTTATTTGTTTTTTTAATTGAAACCATAATGAATCATTACTGCATTGTTGACATCAATCCAATCTAATTCTTGACAGTCTTTTAAAAGGTTTTATATTAAAGTGTGTATTGATTTTAGCGATTAGGAAGTACAATGGATACTTTTGTATGAATTTATTAATGAGTGTATACTATACTAAATTCAAAACAATAAATGTTGTCATATTTCTCTCCAAATGTGTATTTGAATATGTTTTGGCAGTATTTTTATATCTCCAAACACTGATGCAGAGGTGGCTGACACAATATACAAATAGTGCTTCTGCTCGTGATAAATTTAAAATAAATTTGCCTGCCAAACAAAGTTCTGCCTGCACATCTACAAATAGGCTATTTAAGTTTAATTAAGATAATATTCACTGTTGACATTTCAAACTGTAAAAGTATGTATGTAAAAATATTAAGAGTATGCCTCAGTTGTTAAAGTAGTCGTCTATGAACCCCAAGGTTGTTGGTTTGACTCCTGTTTCATGACCATATGTCAGAGTGTCCCTGGACTATATACTGTACCCTTGGTACTTGAATGGAGTTGAAGACACACAAGAATTTTCCCAAGGAGATTAATAAAGAATGTATAATTATTATTATTAAATTTGTACCAGATCCAATTTATCAGAAGACAAAAGATAATCCGAAAGACACTGTGGGCCATTACAATAAATGACTTATGTTACTTGTGTATTTATATACTTTTCCATGCCTTTTTGGGGGGAGGCATCTTAAAATTTTATGTAAAATCAACATTGCTGATGACGAAAGACAAATGGATGACAAATTAATAAAGACTTTAGGATGGAGGCTGTTTGTTTGACATCGTTATTGAAGACCTGGACAAGACCGGGTAATTTAGCCATTTAATATTTTGCCTTTATTTAGGTTGTTTTATGAATTCATACTGTTTATAACTTGTGTTTTTATTTTATTTATTTTTATAAGCTTTCACTTGCAGTGAAAAGCACAAAAACTGAAACTATTTTTTGGGTTTGTTGGATTCTGTTAAAACGACTGAGAATGTACTTCATGTCCTTGCAACCCTCCAACAATCGCACTGGGAATATGTCAGTCTTGGCTATACCGAAACCCTGTAGTAGCGCAGTTCTATACATGCAGCTGTCCAAAAAACAATTTCCCCAAGGGGGTCAATGAAGTATCAATTATTATTATTATTATTATTAATTATTGTTATGTAAGAGCAGAACGGCACGGTTGTTACCTCGTTGTAATGTAGCACAGCTCAGCTGTCTGTTCTCTGTGTTCCTGCTGCTGTGGCTGTACAGTTTGTAGACAGATACCGTACCCTAGTAGGGTCTCCCTACACCGTAGGTACATGAACCATGCATCACAGATATATCAGCAAATGGCGAGAAGGGGGGAGCTCTAGCTCAAAACCAGTAGTTCCAGAGACAGACTCTCAGCGTGTAGTTTGAGCCACGGCAGAAACAAGAATCTGCACAGCATGAAAATTAACAGACAAAGTCTGAGTTCGGCTTGCATTTACTTGATGCACATAGAGGAAAACAGCCTTTAATAACC
The DNA here is from genome assembly GCA_900302695.1 of Helostoma temminkii. Classification (NCBI taxonomy): domain Eukaryota; kingdom Metazoa; phylum Chordata; class Actinopteri; order Anabantiformes; family Helostomatidae; genus Helostoma; species Helostoma temminkii. Next base: position 90,254 of record OMLM01018971.1, on the reverse strand, counting down.
CGTCTAGTCACTATGAATGCAATTCCACCGGACTTGAAACCCGACTGAGAATGTCCTTCATGTGCTTGCAACCCTCCAACACCTCCTCCACATGTATGTAAAAGCAGAGAAAGTTTCATTCCACCACTCCTGTCTCCTGTCTCTCTTTTATCTTGTCAGCCAACACTATTCAAATAGATCCTAACAAAGTTGTTACAGTCAAGGAGTGGTCTGTCCCAAAAAATCTGAAACAGTTTCTCTAAGACCAAGTTCAACAGGCATCCCACTGATGAGAAGACTTTTACTCTTAAGTAGCACTTTACATCCACCGTGGTTTTTGTTTTGCCTGACCCTTCTCAGCAGTTTATAGCAGAAATGGGTGCTTCTGAGATGGTGTTAGGAGCGTTGTGTTTACAACAATCTTGGTTTCACTTCTTGCTTGCCTACCGACCCTGAACCAAGAACAGAGAGGCAAATCCGCTCTCATGTCAGCATGATGGAGCGCCAAGGACCAAACCCTATCTAATTATATATTCTGCCAGGTTCTGCTTGACTTCCTTACATCCCTTCAACCATCTGCCCTCTGTTTTGTTTATACTTGTGTGGTTTGAACACCGACTTGTGGTATTAGCATCTTCTCTGGGTCCAGTCTATTCAAACACATTGATGACTGATGTCCAGGTGGTTGACACAGTATTCAGATAGCAGTGCTGCCGACTCTACACTCATAACCTCACTGTAGAACAAAAATAGGTGAAAAATAAATTTGCCATTTATTGTAAAAAGACAATAAAAAAAGGACTGGTCTATGCAAAAAAAAAAAAAAAAAAACCCTTTATACACCTGATCTTTTGTGTGATCACCCACAGATTCAAATCATAAACAGGTAAGAATGTTTGTACAACATAACATTAAACTGCAGTTTCTCGACAGGCTAAGGTGGATGTAAATTAAGATACTCATCTACACTTTTTGTTGTTTTTTGTTGTTGTTTTGTTTGTTTTGTTTTGTTTTTTTGTTTGTTTTTTGATGTGAAATGTGTTTCCTGAAAAATCAACTGAATGAAAAACATGAGGGTAAAACTTGCATTTGTTCGGTCGTGCTGCATTTACACAGACATTAACTTAGTAATGTTAAAGTGCTGCCAATCTATTTCTTCTGAATGGGACAGTGCAACACCAAATCACCCTTGAAGTATTCTGTACTTAGTATACTTCCATTAATTAATAATAAATGTAGTGTAAAGAATGTAAAGTGTAAAGTATGTACAGTATGCGATTTTGGACATAGTTAACAATGTACTAAATGTATATTAATGATTTATAATTATGCCAATAAAAATTCCAAAATACAATGCACCTAACTAAACTATTTTGAGATACCATAAAGTTGGATTACACCATCATGCAATCCCGCATTATATAATCCTCAGAGAAATACATTAAAATTGTTTATATGATTTTTTTAATACTAGTATGGTATTTTTAAAAGATAAATAGTAAAAATAAATACATTTTTCATCGTTTTTCATCAGTTTCTTTTTTAACTGATCAAAGTGTACGTCAACAGGGTGTTCTTAATGCTCACTAATTTGTATAGTTTTTTAGTACTTTGGAAGAATGGCAGTTTTCTATTTTAGTCATTTTGACTGCTAATATAGTCTGTAAGTGATCAGCACAACTGATCACTTACGCTAAACATATTATTAAAAGTGTGAAAATACCACTATACCTTTGCTGAAATTACTGCTGGCCATGCTGCTGTCTTTATGGACATTTTCAAATGGTTCCCCAAAATAAATAGAGATTACTGACATTTCTGGCTCATGATCCAAAGTATTTGATAGAACAGCGTGGGTACTTTTTTAAAGAAAGGAGAAAGCCAGGGGCACAGCAGAGATGCATTTTGAAGGTGATTTTCTTTGCCATATTTTTGTGAAAGTATACAGTTGAGTCACATGTTAATTGTTTTGTTTCATCGTTTTGTAAAAATCCTGTCATTGCCCAAATACTTCTGGACCAATTGTAGATTATCTGAACACTGAAAGAGTCCAAAGTTTGATTCTGGACAGTCTTTGTTCGTGTTTGTGTTAAGAACACAATTTCCCATCAGTGCTATGTGTTTTGGGGTTAAATGTCAAGGTTTGACACAAAAGTTGTGGGAGAATTCAGACGTGTTGAACAACAGCAGGACAGTGGACTGAAGACAGAAGTAGACAGAAGTTACAGCTACAAAACCATTTTACAACATTAAATACCTGTTTATTTTGTCAAGAGTTTGAAACCTAAATTTATATGCTTGTGGATTTATTAAAATAAATGGTTACCATACCACATTTCCTGTGTAACTTTTGTTCATAGTGCACTATTAAGATATGTACTATTATAACATGTATGTGTACATATCACACCAAGCCATTCACTTAATGACATTTTTAAGCATTAGTGTCTACAATGTGATGTGCTTATGACTAGTACCATCATAATATATTTTTGCTGCACTAATAAAATGACAATGTACTTGCTGATCATAAAGTACTTATGATCAGCAATCATATTTAAGTATTTTTTTTTTTTTTCTTAGCAGTATTTTTTTTTTATTGACTTATTTTTTGCTTGAGAAGAAGTGTGCCACCAAAATCATGCACACTGTGTTAGATAACCAGATACATGCAAACATTCCTGGAGGATTGCTTTATAACATTAATGCTGTATTTTTGTTGTTTACATTGAGTTTGTCTCAACCAAAGATGAAACAACAGTCTCATAATAATATTAATGTTGCAGTCAGTCTCCAGTTAACCCGACTGAATGTCTTTGGACTGTGGGAGGAAGCCGGAGTGCCTGAAGAGAACCCATGCAACCATGAGGAGAACATGCAAACTCCCATGCTGCCCATTTATTTTCTCCATGTTTTTAAATAATTTAAAGATTCTCTCTCTTAAACCTTCCTCAGTTCTCCATTTTATCCTTGTATGTCTTCACAGTGGATATGTCACACAACTCCTTGTCTTCCAACTCCTGTGTCAGTCCTCTGTCGAAACATGTTTCAGGTCTAAAATGAGCATCTTTGTCTTCTCTGCTGTGTCAGTCACCAACCTCCTCCTCTTCCCTGTCTTTTTCTTCGTGCCCTACCTGAGCTACCAACAATGGAGGCAACAACGCTCCACTTCCAAAGCAACAACAAGTCACTCTAACCTTGCCACCTTCTACGCTGACTTAATTCTTTGGGTTTTTTCTCTTCTTTTGTGGATGTTACACTGACCTCCCACACATAAACCAAGAGAGGCTAGGTCAAAACTCATTTGCCAAGTAAAAATCCTCTATAGGATTTGAATGAACTTTGCATCTTTTCCATTGCTAATCTCTCAAAAGTCAGACTGCGTGCATCTGTTTTTTGTTTTTTTAAAGCATTTCAGACATGTTTCACACTTTTCATGGTATATGTGGTGTCAAATAAATTCTGTCATGTCAAAGTTGATCAGATGAAGTACATGGGGTATAATGAAGAAATTAGCATATCTATCTTCTATGCTTTCTCCATCACCTCAAACATCTTCCTGCCTTCATTCTTGGCTTCTGGTGGCAAGTCACTTGGACCTCTTCATGTATCACTCCATTGTCATACAGATGATCACATTCCTGGGCTCCACCTGCTGTTGTGGTCGCTACGTTGATCTCCCAAAGTTCTCAACATCTCTGGTCCAACATTTGTTCCGTCTCTGCCTTTAGACAGGCTCTGTTTCAGGTTCTGTGACATACAATTAGATATACAATTTAATACAATTAGACTTGCAGAATATCAATGTCAATCATCAATCAATATCAATCAAAAAATGATCAATGACAGCTTTAGAGGACCCAGTTTGGAGAAAACCAGATACATAAAATGTTATAAACTCTGGGGCCAGTGATTATACAAAATGTTTGTCTAATCTTAATCCTAGAAATTTTAAAAATATATTTATATCAGGTTGGTAAGCTAAAATTGATGACATATGAATAAAAAAACCAAACTGGAAGACTGTGAATTCTGTAACTGACATAAAGGGGGTAACTTGACTTAAAGTTAATGGCAGTAAATCGCTGCCTGACACCTGGATCCTAAGTGAAATAAGCAATGGTTGTAGTCAAGTTTATATATATATATATATATATATATAGAGAGAGAGAGAGAGAGAGAGAGAGAGAGATACATATATATATATATATTATTCTGCTGATA
>OMLM01018971.1:60146-74715 GCA_900302695.1 Helostoma temminkii | reverse complement strand
TTTGTCGCTTTGGATAAAAGCATCTGACAAATGACTAAATTTGTCTAAAATGTGCCTAAATTTGTCAATTTAAAGCCTGTAGTATCAAGATTTTTTGAAAATGTGAATGGGACCTTTTTTCACAGACTGTAAAGTCTCACACTCATTCAGACGCAGTAATATTGACAAGAAACGTTTATTTTGGAACCTTGATGAAGTTTCATTATTCAGCTCTTCCAGGTTCTCCAGATACTCAAGTGGCTCGCCTTCTTCATCTGCAGCCTCCTCTTCCTCAACATGACAGAGGCTCTTGCTGCATGTTGCACCTACACAAAATAGGAAATTATTAAGATTAGCTGATTCTATAATTTTAAAACTGGGTGAAAATGTTTCTACTCATTGAGACTAACTTGATGGGTTATTACATCTTGTATGAAGCCCAAAAGCCAAACTTCATTAACAAAATCTTGTATTCCTAACTCCATGTATGTGCGGCAAACAAGTTTACCCACAATCTTGTAATGAAGTTGCGTGTATTGCTATAAATTCGGCATACTGTTTATCCACAAAACAGAAACACATATGCAGCAACATTCGTGGAGAAATACACATGTTCAACAGAGCCAACACAGCTTGGCTTCTTTGAGAGGAAGCAATAGACCATCTATAATAAAAAAACGACTTGTTAGTCGATGGCAACGAGGCCGAATTGAAGAGTGTAACCTTTTAATGAATAAATCGTGTTATGGTTTGTAGTTTAAGATATAAATATTAACTGACAGCCAAGTAAATGTTAAATTTCAACATCTTTAACTGGAGTTTGACATTCCTAGGAGTGTCTGGCTTTATGATTTAATGTGAGGAAATTAATGACCAACCGGATTTGATGAGTGTGACCTGATCCTGCTGAAGAGTTTCCAGCTGATTCCTCTGTCGGTCTATCTCCAGTCTGAAGCCTGAAGCCTCCTCCTCGTACCCGGCGATGAGTCTGTCTACTGCCGCTAAGATTTCCCGGGAGGCCGCGGCGAGTCTGTCAGTGACAAATCCTCTCAGACCATCACCTTTAGACATTTTACTTAAACACTTAACTGGCTCCACTGTGTTTCTAATCATCGCATAAACCGCAGTTTTAATGTTTTATTTGGAGGTTAGCGAGTCGTAGCATTGTTTACTGGCTTGATGCGTTTCCGGTTTTGGTCCACGCATAAAAAACCTCCGACTAAAAATAGAAACTTGTACCAGACGTTCCTTTTCCATTATTTTCAACAATCAAAAATGAAAACAACAATTGTGCTAACACATGGAAACTTGGTCCCGGTAAGAAGATAAATAAAAGAGTTCAGATTTAAAAAAAATCTAAAATACGAGATATAAGATAATTTATAATAGATCTTTTAGAAATAGGTGTACTTTATGTTGTATGATTAATTAACTATTACTATTACTAACTATAACTATTACTTTTCAGATTACTGAAATCACGTCAGTGATGAATTACTCTATATCTTTTACTTACACAGAAGTATAAATACTACTTTGTAAAACTGCTCCAAGTGCTATCAGATAAATAATTTTATTGCAGTAGCAGACAACAAACACATGGGGCAGCTCTTGCATAATATAGACATACTGGTCATAACACAAAAGGTTGTAATATTATATATACACAAAACATTCATTCATTCATTCATCTTCTATACCGCTTAGTCCCCGCAGGGGTCACGGGTGTGCTGGAGCCCATCCCAGCCCACAAAACATAAATAACATAATAATAATAAAAATGTAATATTTGTCCTGAGGGTAGAAATATTTTATTGATGTGAATGTGGGATCACCAGTTTGGGAAAGTTAGAGATATGGTCAGACACAGAGCACAAATCCAAGGTCAAAATTGATGTAGGGGAGAGAATTTGGTCACTAGAGGTAGCTCTGTTTGATAATGGAGGATTTCATCACAGTCACCAGTAATTGAGCCCATAATTATTAGTAATCTGAATTGTGGAAGAAGCTGGAGTTCTGGGTAAACTCAAGCAAGGAAAATAAAACCAGTCAGCTTTAGCTTATGTTTATTTTGGACAAAAAAATTGTATTGCTGAATGTAAAGCCTTAATATTTTGCTGCCGCAAACCTTTAACACTCCCCCTCTTCCTTGTTTATCCTTCTCTCCGGCTCCTCTCTTTTTATTTTTATAGGCATGCTTGACTTTCTTGGCTTCTTCTTCTTTGGTAGAGGGCCATCTGAGTCACACCTCTGCTGCTGATTGGTCACTGAGCTGGTGCAGGTATCTCCCTGTTTTCCTTCCGGGACGCCATATTCACATGGCATGGATTGTTTGTTGCAGTTTGCTAAGGTAATGGTGGTGGAATCAGAGAGGAGAGCAGGTGCAGAGTGGTTGGGCATGTGATGGCAGTGCTTCGGTTTGTCTTCCACAGGAACAACCAGGGGGACAAAGGAGGAATGTGTGGCCTGGGGGTTCAAGGTCAATCTGTAGGTGGAGCAAATTTGGATGACATTCTGGTGAGCGTCTTGGCTCAGAGTCTGTGGTAGGGGGTGCGGAGAAGGAGGACGGGAGACATCTGGAGAGGCTGTGTCACACTTTTTCTCAATCTGTTGCCAGTGTATGCTGCAAACCTTTTTTTCCCTACACGTACGTCTGTGAGGGTTGTGTATGTTTTTACGAGCCTGTTTAGCATCGTGTATGTGCATTTCTGAGTTTCTGCGCATCTGTGAGTCTCTGTTGGTGCTGGTGTGTAGCCGTGGATTTGGGTTAGCGCTGTGTCGGTTTCGGCTACGCAGCGAGCTGAAGACCATGGTGCAGCCGGCCACTGTGCAGCGGTGTTTGATCTTCAGGTGGACAGCATTATAGTGAATCTTCAGTGTTCCTGCACACACAGAAGAACACACAGGGCAGGAATTGTGAAAGAAAGATTAGCACAGCAACTCAAATTAAACCGAAGACACAATATAAAAAAGGGCCTTTACTTGAACCCTGTGGAACCCCATAATAAATTATCAGTAGAAGGTCTTGAAATTAACCCTGTGGAACTCTAAGAGTCCACATAAACGGAGCTAGATTCAGCTAAATTCTAGTATTGGATGTGTAGAAGATGTGGAGAGAGAAGCCACGGATTTCTTACCTTTGTCATAGAAGCTTTTCCCACAAACACCACAGCAGACCCTTCCTTTCCGACCTCCTGCAGAAGAAGAAGGTAAGGAGCAGAGGGATGTTGGGAGGGGATGAAGGGAGGAAGAAAGTGGTGAGGTGGGTGGAGGACAGAGGAAGGAGGAGGAGAAGGATGGGAGAGGGTGGATAGAAGGAGAAGAAGAGTCTTGCAACCTCTGCAAACTCTTCAGTGGAGAGGACATAGAGGGGGAAATGGGTGGATACATTGAAGAAGAGGAGTTAAGTGAGGAGTTTAAGATAGGAGAGAGTGGAGAGGTGTTCTCTGATTTGGTCATGTCCCTGTGAGGGTCATGCTCTGGATAGTTGTGGAACTGGTGGTTTTGGTGCCACAGTGAGTGGGCAGGGTTTGGCTTGTCGGGGTCCGCTTTGATTTTTAAGGCCAGTTCACCTTTGGATTGTAGCAAAATTGGGTCATTCTCTTGTCCCCTTCTTCCATCCTGCCTATGAGCCTCCGTCACCTTGTTCCCACTGGTCTTCCATAGATACTGGGTTGGCTTAGAGGGAGGAACAAGCTCCTGATAAAAGAAAAACAAGGAGAAACTGTCATGATTCAAGTCTTGATCATGTTATTTTGTTACATAGTCTATTTCTTTGTCTTCTGTCATCTCCCTTCCAGTCACTAGATGTCCCCATCACCATCCCTAACCTTTACCCACTAGCCTCTGCCTCTGTTGTTGATCTCACCTATACACTGTATATCAGCCCTGTTTCACTGGATCCTTGCTAGAGTGTTGCAGTTTCCCTATGGACTCGTGTACTGACCCATTGAACTCGGCCTTCTATCGTGTTGTGATATTTCCGTCTTGCTATCCCTGCCTTTATTGTTTGATTGGACTTAAAAGTAAGTCGGTTAGCCTTTACTGAACTCACAAATCACTCTATCTACCTGCTGGTCTGTATGTGCGTGCAACTGAGTTCTCTCTATCAGTGTGGTGTTCGCTAAAGCTATGTATCAAACCTTTCTATGTAGGTGCTGTGCCGTCACAAACTTAGCGTAGTGATTGTAAGGACGTTTTCTATTTGGAAAACAAGGACAATTGGGGAACTGCTTCACATTTAATTGAATTACCTTGGTGGAAGGAACTAAACAGTGGACTGCAGAGCCTGGGAAGTTGACGGGTAGAAGCAAGGACAATCTCCCTGGTAAGCTTTCAAAATGTTGAATAGCGTCTTGATCAGAGGGACAGTTTTTCTCAAAACGGCAGATGCCAGCCACCAAACATGAGTCTCTTTTTGTGTTTCTGAAAGCACTTGGAGTTCTCCCATTACGCTCGATGAATGTGCTGATGTTCGACCGGTAGCTCATTGGGACGGGATTTAGCTCAGGATCAGAGAAGTGATTGACAGTGGTGAAACACTGAAGGGTCATCAACTCAACGATGGGGCGTGTTTCCCCAAAGCGAAGGAACTGTTTGAGAATGAGGAGCTCCTCTTCTTGAGTCACCATCAACCAGTGGTCCAGCACATTCCCACTGGGATGCTGGAGAAAAAAAAGATGTTTAAGCCACGATTTGGTAGCACTGATGAGCAGATTCATATGCACAGTACTTATCTGAGCACTTTAATGTTCACCCTGCCCCCGATGATGGTTTTAAAGGAAAAAACAAAGCTTGGCAGAAACCTGCCATCATGCCTCTTTTCAGTTATAGAAATTTACTCTGTGTGTTAAAAACCTTTAACAATGATGGTAACACAGCTGAAGACATATACCTTTTCATGAAAAACATGTTTTCCTATTTGTGTCCAAATTTATGATTGGTAGTGTGACTGAAGCAGAGTCAGACCAACACACTGTTTTAAACACTAAATTAAAGGGTTTCATTTTGTGAAGATTGAGATTCAGGGTGTGTTTGACAAAAACTTATTTCACCATTTGTTGGACCACATCTGCAGTAGTAGTAAGAACTAGTAAGTACTTGTTACTTACTACTTGTTACTATTTGTTACTGGTGCAGATTTACATCGGACTGCCCCCTTAAAACTCAGTTAATCAGTCTATAAACAATGTGTGTTTTTATTTTCAGACATTAGATATTAATATAGCATTATATATTACTAACCGTATGCTTACCTGCAGCATGTACCCTCTAACATAATCCCCCAAACTCCAGCCCAGTGTGTGCAGTATGTGGCTGACCTGAAAACAAAAAGCACTCGCTCACATATTAAATTTCAACATATTGTGCTGCTACATTGCTACCAGATGGCCCGGTTTACCTGCTCTGGGGTCAGCACGCTGTAGAGGCGGTCCAGCAGTATCTTCAGCCGAACAGGAATAGCTTGAGTTCCGTACAGGATCAGGGAGCTCAGGTCAAACACCAGCCCAGGAAGAGCCACCTCTACTGGGCCACAGCTGGATGGAGGCTGGGCCTGGAGCTTCTCCAAGGCTGGTGGGGAGGTAGGCGACAAACCGTGATGCTGTTAAAGATCCATTAATATGGATCACTACCTCAAATTGTGAATACTTTATTTGACTTGTTGATTTTTTGTTTTACAATTTCTAATGGCATCAGTATAAAACAAATGTAAAAACAATCAAATAAAAAAAAAATGACAAGTTCAACAGTCATGAACTGGATCTTGAAACTTGTTTGTCAGAGCAAATGCCACATAATTAGACAGGTGTGTGTATGAGTGCAGATGCTCTGTCCAGATGTTCTCGGTGATATGATGACAGCAACACCTGATTCAATGTCACCAAAGTGACTGCAGACATCTGCAGTGGGTATGCGTGTGTGTCAGTAGGTGGGAACTGTCCAACAGTGTGTTGAGTTCATCTGGGACATGAACCTTTGAGTCGACAAAGTAACATGTCTTCAGAATTTCTTACACTAGTTAGTGGTTAGTTTTTAGCTTTTGATTGTGTCAAGAAGTTTCCTCAAGGTTTGCTGAGTTTGCTTTTGGGAATTTTTCATCATTCGTCTAGAAGTGCATTTGTGAGGTCAGTCACTGATGTTGGACGAGAAGGCCTGGTTCGCAGTCTCCTCTCTAATTTATCTAAAAGGTGGAGGTCAGGACTCAAGTTCCTCCACACCAAACTCTGTCATCCATGTCTTTATGGACCTTGCTTTCTGCGCTGAATTCAATCATTTTAATATAATTTTAATATATACATCTACATCGTTATATGTTTCATAACTGTTCCAGGTAGCTGTTAAGGTATTAATATGTTATTCCAGTATCAGTGTTTGCACTGGACTGAACTGAACTGTGACATATTTGATATTCTTTGTCCGTATCACACAGATAATTGTAGAAAATAAGCACTTTTGCACATATTTATCTTTAAATAAATCTTCCTTTTTGATAAGTAAAACAAAATCCTGTAACAATAGTTTAGTTGCAATGAGTGCCCTACCAAGGGCCTACAGCACCTACAGACGTGTGTGTCTTACCGTGGGCCACCCAGCCGTGTCCACAGTGATCACATGATCTGAGCTGGACGCTCCCTGCTTTGAAACACACACAGCTGCAGCTGGATACTGTACACCTCATGGACTGGTAAACAGGCAACACAGAAATCATTAGATCAATACATTATATTTCACTGTTCACTGAGTGATAGAAAAGCAGCTCATCACGCTTCATTCACAATTTATTAAATAAACGATGGAAAACTCCAATCTGCAAAAACTCTTCAGTGTTTCTTTTACTATTTTCAGGGTTACATGAATATGATTTTTCTATACCTCCTCGATGTCGGGAGTCATCCTCCTTTCTCACTCCTGCAATCCAAATAAAAACACCTGTTCAGCTTTTCATCCTCCTGATTGGACAAATAAAGCTCAGCCTCATGGGGTCATCTGACTGGACCGTTAAAAAGTTCAGCCGACCTTCAACCTTTAACTTTGTAGTAAAACGTAAAAGATAATAATCTGTGATTATGTAGTTTGGACTTATAAATTAATACTAAGAAAATAATTTGCCATCAATATCCCAGATGACTGGGACATAAACAATATGTTTAGTGGAAAAATATAGATTCACTAGTTCTACATCTAAAGAAGTGGTTACATATACATTTATTGATATATAGTAGTATAAATGTATAATGTATATATAGTAAAATTAAAATACAGTACAGTTTATATTTTTACATTTATTAATATTTTTTATCGTAATCTTCAAAAAGTTTAAAAATGAACTTTAAAAATGTATTCATACAAAATAACAAAACATTTTCTATTAATTAGTACCTTAACTTTAGTTTTTATAACTATTAATTATTTTGAATGTTCCAGGAAAAAACAACTACTAAAGGCTTTAACTTATTATTATTTCTATTATGTTTTTTAGTTTTAGTAGTTAATTAATTATGTTTTTGTTTATTTAGTTATCTTGCAGGTAATTACTCATTTTCTTAAAGCAACATGTAATTGTTCATTCTTAAAAATATATTGTACATAATACATTTTAAACTTTTATTTGCATTCATATGTTCATATTTTATTATTACATTTTATTAATTTGTACATTTTATTAATATGTTTCTTGCATTTTATTTATTTTTCTTCTGTTTCCCTACATTTTAATGACATAATTTTTATAATATTATATTTTTAATCAAACTTTTTAACATTTTTGTCTTATGAGTGAGATAAAAAAATATAAAAATAAAATGAAAGAAGACTTTACATAATGAATATTGACATATGGGTCTAAATATTCAAACTGATAAAAAACCTTTTAATTTTATTATTGATATTAAAACACACTGACCTGCTAGTATGTTGTACACCTTTCTTCTCCTTATCAGTTCTTCAGAAAATCCTCGTCTTCACTTGTTTCTTTTAATCTCTGGACTGTAGAACTCATCTCTCTCTCTCTCTCTTATATATAGTCCATATATGTTTTTGCTCCATCCTTCTCCTCCTCCCCTTAACTAAGCTGAACAGATGTGATTGGATGAGGACCGATGCTTCTTTGCTTGAGTTCTTCCCTCTTTCTTCTTCTTTCCTGTCTGTAGTGCTGGTAATTAACATTTACTGTACTTTTGTAAAATTTGGCCTACTTTGAATTTACTTGAATATTTCCATTTTATGTTACTCCACTACAGTTCAGACAGAAATATTGCATCAAATATTGCATCAGAAAAATTTTTTTGACACTTTTACTTACTATATAATATGATCAGCTTAACAATGATGTATTAATTCAATTTTTCAATTAGTTTCTTTATTTATATAGCACCAACTCACAACAAAGTTAATATCAGTGCACTTTACAATGTAAGGTTTAAGATCTTACAGGATACAGCCAACTCAAGGCAACACTGGGGAGAATAAACTCGCTTTAACAGAAGTAACAGGCTCAGGGCGAGCGGCCACCTGCCTTGACTGGTTGGGGTAATTTGAACGTAGAGGACAGGTCAAGTACTAACATAACTAATATTTGTGGGGGAAGCTACAGTACATACATTATGTGGTGTTAGAGTAGTTTGTCTTTCCTTTGCTGTTTAGTTGCTTAATCACTGGTTGTTCTCAGAGCTGTTGGTTCTGAATGTTACCTGTCCTTGGGGTGTCCATCAGCCTCCACGTCCCCAGGGAAACAGCTTCCCTCTGGGAGGACAGTTTTCCCCCTGAGAATCAGATTGAATCAGGGTGACAGTGGGGCACCTGGCCACAAACATAAATGAAGATTTTTTTAAAAACACAAGGTTAAATTAATTATAACATCCAAAAACTCTTCAAGTTGGCGCATGACAGATTTCCAGCACCTATGTGGATCTGCAAAATCATAACTGGGTGTGAAAAGACTTGGGCACAGTTTTAAAGAAGGGAAAATGAAAACAATAACTGTGTGCACATGAAAGAAGTAACAGCAAGAAATGGTACTAACTCTAAGAGATTTATTCTTTTTGAATGAATGGACATTTTCTAATTTTGGCCCTAAAATTGTTTGGATAAAATAAGGGAAAGGACTATGCAGATCTCTGTAGTAGTTTGTGTCATTGTAGTCTTTACGTAGATCTTCACAGTTGTTTACAGTATGTTAACATAGTCATTTTGTGATGTTTTTGTGTCTCACAGTAGTCATTTTACATATCTTTGTAGTTATTTTGCATCTTGCAGTCATTTTGCATCTCTCCTTTTGCAATATATTCTTTAGCATCTTTGTAACTAATCTTTTTTTATGTTTCTTGTCATTATGCATGTACATTTTTTTGTCTCTTCGTATTCATTTTTGTAGTCCCCTGAGCCCTGGGCCTGAGGGTCTTTTTTCATTGGAGCCATTTAGTAATCCATCCAAGTTCAAGGTCAAATCTGTGATTTAAAACATCACTGGTGAATCTGACACATTGTGCTCCCTTAATTTAGGCTTTTCTTTTTTCTTTCCTATCAGATAGAGATAAAAATCTGGAATAAACGACTTCACAGTTTTTCTTCCCTGGAGCCGAAATGACCTGAAAATTCTCTAACATTGTTGATCTGATGTATTCACAACCACACACACAGACTGAAGGTAGGGCTGTTGGACAGGCTGTGTGTCTGCTGGGAGTTGGTGGACCTCTTTCCTGTTTTGATGTCGTACTAATTAGAATATCAGACGTGCGTGTATGATCACCACCGTTTGTTGACACACTTACTGTACCAAAACCTCTCTGAGGTGTTTGTATTTGAAATGCAGCAGGGGCACCACCTCCTTGGTGTCCTTGGTGTGTGTGTGTGTCTCCTGGTCCTAAATTCTTGGCTCCGTTTTACTGAACCAGATTAAACTGGATGTTCGACACCAAAAAGCAACAAAGTCAAAAGGAAAAAAAGGCAGCAAAAGGAAACTCTAATATTGCTGATATTTAACTCTAACCACCAACTGTGGTAAAATTAACTGACTTGATATACATCATAGTGTCAGGGGTCCCACAAGTCCAAAGAACAATTGTTGTAAGGTTTAGATCAACATATGAGCTTTGAGTGTTCCCAGGAGCACAATGGCTTATAATTGTGAAACAGACAAAGCTTGGAACCGCCATAATTCTTCCTTGAGTCTGCCGCCCAACCAAACTTTCATATTTGTGGGCTTCACTTTGTACAAAAGTTCTATGGGCAGAAAAATGCAGAAGCAGGTAAAACATACAAGCATTGATGCAACATCAAATGTGCATCATGGGCCCTTTTTTTCTACCTGCGCAATATCCATCCACCCATAATTCTAGCCACTTGTCCTCTGGAGTGTGCCTATTGCAGCCTTTATTGGGTGAGAGGCAGGGTACACCTTGGACAGGTTGGTGGTCTACCACAGGGCTGACATGTAGAGACTGACAACTATTCACAACTATGAGGAATTTAGAGTCAGCTAACCTAATTCCATGTCTTTTTAACGGCTGGAGAAAAGACCCCAGAGAAAACCCACACAGACACAGGGAGATCATGAAACCTCTACACAGGTTCTGATAGTACCTGGCTGATGTGTGGCTCAACCCTGGATCTTTCTTGATGTGAGGCGACAGTGCTAACCACTACACCACCGTGTCACCCTGTCTAATACATTGCTTTCACCCAACTGGATGAGAAGTAGCAATCAAACTCCCACACACCGCTACTAAGATGGCCAGGCAGTCACTGTTAAAACATTTCATGATTTATCATTTTAACATTTACTATTTTAATCTTGGTGGTCTAGATAGATGCCTCTTTTCGTCATTTTGGAGCCAGTTGGGGACCACTGTTGTACAGGAAGTGTGGGGG
The DNA here is from genome assembly GCA_900302695.1 of Helostoma temminkii. NCBI lineage: Eukaryota > Metazoa > Chordata > Actinopteri > Anabantiformes > Helostomatidae > Helostoma > Helostoma temminkii. The sequence continues at coordinate 63,867 of OMLM01018971.1, read as the reverse complement.
ACTCCAGAAACCAGAAGAGAGATGGAATATGTTTTCCCCTTCTGTCGCTTTTCTGTCATTTGTCACTACAAACGTTGGCGCCAGAGGATCTGGAGGTGAATTTTACATGACGCTAAAGACTTGTGTGTGTGTGCGTGTGGTGAGTATTATGTATTTAACAGGACATTTTAAAGCTCTTTAGTGTGTGTCCCCTCACATATGGGTTGACTGTCTGTGTGTCCTCTCATTCTACTCGCTCAGTCTTCACATCCTCCCCTCTTTCCAGTCCCTCATCCCACCCCTGTGAGTGGATGAGAACCCACCCCCCTTTATATCTGTGTCATTACACCGCCTGAGTGTGAGGATTTCTCTTTGTAGCGAGTCCAACTTGGCACTGATGCCGTCACTGTTAGGGAAAGTGTGAGTTTTAAGAGTGTGGTTAAATGTGTGTGTTGTCGCGGGCGCAAGTAGGACAGCAGGCAGGGAGGAACAAGGACTCGGTGAGATGAAACGTAAAGTTTTTGAAATAAAAGTGCGGTGAATATGCATAAGGGAGATTAAAACAAAAAACAGGACACTCACGCTTTTTAATTCATTCTTTTTGTAAGTTTGTTTTCTTTTGATGTTCCAGCTTTTATTTATTTATTTTTTTAATTAACAGGCATCTTCAACCTGGAAGTCAAGTTTTTCTATCATCATTCTTGTGATGATGGTAGTGTAGTTGCGCGAGGGGCTGGCAGTTCATGAATAGGCTATGCCATATGTTGAAGTGTCCCAGGACTACACACTGAAGCCCCACAATGTCCACAAACCCCCAGCCACTGAGGTTGCACAAACCAGTGCACTCTGAACGTCCCAAGCCCGTCAGTTGGGTAGAATTGTGTCAGGAAGGGCATTTAATGTAAAAATCTCTGCCATAATCGATATGTGGACTATCCTCAACAGGAGCCTAGAATGAAACCTTAAAGTCAAGGTTTAATTTTTAAGTTACTAAATTTATCCAAGTACATTTTTCATTCATACAGCATGCATGTTATTTTAGTCCTGGTCCATCTCAGAACCCAGATAATAATTAGCCTTTTGTCTTTCACCCATTAATACGTGGTCATGGTCCAATAACACTACAAGTCAAAACCATCACTGCATCTGATTTCAGTTTTTCGCTTCTTTATGTCTTAATGTCGCTGTTCAGCTACTGGTCACTTTGAAATGCAGATGCAGTGAGAGTAAAAGTAAGTGATCCTGTGACGTCGCTGGGTGCTGGAGCTTCTCTTTGTTTTGGGATTATATGTTTCATCCTCAGAGGGTTTTCATCACTTCTCAGCCCGCTTCAGATGTGTCACTTCCTGTCACTGCAGGATAGAGAATCTGGGCGTCTGTAAGAGAAGCTGCTGCTTCATCAGGAATTAAACTTAATCTGTCGTTGGAGCGCGGGACAAACTCTGACCACAAACACTGAACGTCTCCTGTTGAATAAACACATACATTTCAGTGTATGAGTGCCTGTCAGAGTACTGAATAGAAACGCCAGAGTCAGCTGTCTGGTTTGTGATGCTAAGCTAAACTAGCCACTGCACTGAAAGCAAATGACAGAAGAGTCAACAGATAAAGAAAAGAGTGTTAATTGCTCCCAACAGCCACACCAGCTACTGTCGAGCTGCTGTGAAAAGACGAGTAGTTCTTCATCCTCACTACTGAGTTTTAAAACTTTCCTGCAACAAATAAAATGTGTCTCCAAACTGCAACATCCAGGAAGTGAAGTTTTTGTGTTAATACACTATATAAAACGGCAGCAGATTGTATATGAGTAAAATAATTGGGTTTATGTTTCATTCAGTTTTAGGAAGCAGGGTTGTATATGCGAACGAGTGAAAGTGTGGCTTTTATGTTATGAGTTGACATTAACGTCTCATCTGGTGTGTGGATAGTGAATATTTATATTAGTCTGTATTTGTCTTTAAAATAAAAAAAAAAAACATCCTGCTTACTGAAAAGTGCAAAATGTATGCAAGTATAGTAAAGAGCCATATATACACTCAATGGCCACATCATTAGGTACACCTGTGCAACCTAATGCAATCCAATAACAATAATAATAATAAGCTCTTGGACACTGGCACATATGAGGGTGCTGCTATAGGGTTTCTGAGTCTTGTGAAAAAAAACACACTTCACCACCTATATGACCTCAATAATAGGCATATCATAGATTTATTGCCTTTCTTACAAAAACTGAGAAATTTTATTTAAAAGCACCTGTATTGGATTGCATTTAATTCTACAGGTGTACCTAATAAACAGGTCAGTGTATGTGTATTTAGTGATTTGCAGAAATTTGCTGACTGCAAAGCGCTTGAAGCCAAGTCTTGGAAATGAAAGTTAATTAAGTTTGTCCGGATATTTTTGAACCAGTAAAATTAAAAATCTATGAAAATAAAAGTAATTTCTACAGAATTTACAATAATTTCAAACAAACCTTTAAATGAAAGCTGACAGTCTACACTTTAAGCGGTTGTGGTGGACTGCAGAACCAAAAGCAGGCATGTTTTCAGATGCAGTGGAGCCATGTTCAAAGTCAAGGCATTTGTATTGACACATTTCTATTTCTGTGTTCAGATAACAAAGTTAATTTATAAGCTTCCGTCCAACCACCATCACCTGACTGCAGCTGAACAGGAAGACTAACATCAGAGGGGAAGTACGAAACATGCAGATTACTGTTTCATGCCTAATGTGGTCTTGTGGTCTTACGCACACACCTGAAAGATCACTTAATGTCATTTCCTGTAAGCTGCAGCAGAAGTTTCCAATTCTCCTTTTTCTTTTTAGTGTCTGCAGAGAAAATGAAAGTGGTGACACTGTATGTAGACTGTGCTGGATGTCAGCATTTCCCTTCAGAGATTTCCTCCATTGATGTAGACATGGTGTGCTCAGGAATGCATACTCAAAAACACATACAGTCCATCAGACAGCAGAATTAGGAGTTCTGACCAATGTATGTATGTAGATTTATCAGCTTTGTGTCATTTTCAACTGCAATACTCATAATGCAAAATGACTCATTTTCAGAATAATGCACAGTATATCATAAAATCATTTTGTAATGATTGATGCATGTGCTCTTCACTTCACATTTTGTGATGCTGAAAACGTCTTAAGATACAGTAATAGGTTGTAATTTACAATAGACTGAAGTCAGAAAAAAAATGTAGAGAAAATATATAGTTTTCTTGGGTGGGTGGATACACATAAGAGAGAAAATGGTATAAAAGCCTGAGCTGCTGTGACTCCCCACAGAGAAAGAGGTAAAAAAAATGACAAACATCTACAGTAAAAAAGGAGGTTCCTGTTCAGCTGAATCAGCACGTCAGTGTGTGTGTTCGTGTGTGAGTGACAGCACCTTAAGTCGCTTTGTAAAAGATCCACACCCACACACATACAGTGCCTGAGGGGGCGTGAGCATGAGGAAGTATTTTACATTTACGCAATAACAGAAATTCACTGAGGAAATGACAGACACTGCCTGAGGACACACACACACACACACACACACACACACACACACACACACACACACACACACGCGCGCGCGCGCAGAGGCACACGTAATTTAATCAGCAAACAGTCACAACTGTGCACTGAATGTTCTGTAAATGCAGATGTCTTTGTGCTGTACAATAATAGTTACCCTCAGAAACAACAAAGTTGCCAGCTACATATTTGTAGACTCTGTCTGAGGCAT
>OMLM01018971.1:34295-58126 GCA_900302695.1 Helostoma temminkii | reverse complement strand
AAAAAATCTATTTCATATAAACTGAGTTCAGTTTGGTTTCCAGATAACACATATAAATAAAGTTTTGATTGTCTGAATGTCTGCTGGTAAACAACTGCACACATTTCATGTTTAACAGCTTGCATGACTTTCCAAATCTAAAACTAGAAACTTTCTATATCATGTAGCTGTTCTCTGCAGAGCTCAAAGAAAGACTAGAAAATAAAATCCCAGGTTCTTTACGATTGTGTTCGTGCTACATTTCATCACGTAAACAAGTAAAACTGCAACAGAAGCTTTTTTTTCCTCTGTTACCTCCTTCCTCCTCTGTTCTTCTTCATGGGTTTCTTCTTTGTTTTAACCCCGGGGGGTTTCAAGAGGGGAGACAAAGGGGAGGGGTTTGGTTTAGAGTCGGCGTTGTTTAAACTGACTAAGGGTTCTTCTGATGTGTCAGAGGAGGGAGCAGAGGGAGGTGTTTCCATGTCAGCACACTCCACCTGAAACACAGACGTAGGACGAGTTTTTATTTACACACAAACAGCACAAAGATGAACCATTTCTGCTGCTTTCTTTGACCCAAAGAAGAATTTAGGTATCAGAATTATTAATTAATTTAGTCCTGATCAACCTGCATTAATTCTTTATTGATCTATAATGTATAAAATAAAAGACGAACCACAGATTAAAACTAAATATTTATTTTATATATATCACATGAATGTCTTACTGGGACAAAGGCCAGGTTGTCACGCAGACAGGCATCCTGCAGCTCGCTGCGCAGAGTGGTCACATGACTCCGGTGGGCGGAGACCTCCTGCTCCAACCAGTCGATCCTGGAGCTGCAGGTGTGGAGGAGCTGGGAGACGACGGACAGGAGACTCTGCAGAGAAAGAGAGAGAGAGAGAGAGAGTGAGAGATGAGTGGATAAAGTGAAAGAGGAGAGAAAGAAAGGAAGACGGAAAGAAGGAAAGAAACCTGGCACGCTGCCACCTCCGGAGTTCCCACAGTGCACTCTGCTCCATTCAACTCCACAAGTTGCCTGTGTAGCTGCAGGGGGTGGGGCTGAGCTGACAACAAGCGTTCTGATTGGATGAGACTGTCCCTGACCTGAGAAGCACAGAGTGTTACCAGATGTTAAAACGTGTTTTCTTTGTGATTGTGTACATGTATTTATATGTGTGGATTCACCTCCTTGTAGCTCGTCTCCGCAGCCTTCATGTAGCGGATCAGACAGTCGTTACGTCTGCGAGAGAGAGGAACAATTAATGACGGCGTATTTTAGAGAACAAGACAATAATGTGGACACAAAAGCAGAATTTTTTTTGTGTTGCAATGTGGGTTGTTTGTAGCATTAACACTGCTAGCCTTGTTAGGATTTACGGTTTGTTGATAGTGAGACTTTCACAGTCCATCAGCACTAAACGTCTTTAGTTAATTCAGTTTAACCTGCAGCGTCATTGGCTCAATGCAAATAAATAATTAATAAGGAGGCGCCAAGTCTGCAACTGGCTGCATGGATATGAGGTTTAGTAATATTTTAGTAATAGTCAAAGGAAGAAGAGAAATTTCTACGACATTCACAAACAATGCATGGACATAAAACAACCTCCTGTGAACGAGCAGCAATGAGAAAATGTGTCTGTTACCTAGAGGCATCCCTCAGTTCGTCCTCAGCTCGCTGCAGCCTCTCCTCCAACTGCTTCCTGTCCTTCTGAACCCCTGATAGGTGTTTTCCCAGAATCCTCAGTGAGCGCTCCTTCCGACTTACCTCCTGTCGAGCCTCCGTCAGAGCCTGGAAAGGAAGTGCTGTGTCACTGCATTACATATGTACTCTAAGTAACACACGTTATATAGAAAGTTGTATTTATATATATATTTATTTCCTCTCTGTTAGCTCTGCTTTTGGTCTCTACCAGCTCCTGAACTCAATGTACAGCTGCTGCTGGAAGACTGAACTGTGCCACTAAACCAAAACTAAGAGCTGAAAGAGACTAAAAAGTTTCATACAGCCACAGAGGTGGTGACAGTTCAGTGATCTAGATAATAATAATAAAAAAGTATTATATTGTTAGTATAACTGGCATTATTTTTATTTTCAAAATATGATTTGAAGCAGCATTAACAAATATATAATTGTTAAGTTCTGGAAAAACAAACTAAACCTAACACTTTAAAACCACATTTCACATTTATTTTCCACATATTTTTTTTAGATAAATTAAGATTTACTTAATTAAGAATTACTCCACACACATTTTAATTCGGAAGATAAAAAGAAGAACGCCCCAGACTCTTTAATAAGTCAGAACAATTGAAGCTGTTTTAATTGTTTGAGTATGTGTGTACCTGTGTTGTCTGACTCAGTGTTTGTTGTGTGCTGGTCTCATCGGAGTTGTGCGTGTTGACTCTGAGCTGCAGTGTGTGCAGCTGGTTGGTCTGTTCTTGGATCAGCGCCTGAGCCTCCTGCTCCCTGTTCAGAGCCTGACGAAGCTCCTCGCACACAGTGTGGAACCGCTCAGCTGGGACCTACAGACATTAAGATATATAAATACTTGAGTAGATATGTTTAGCACATAGTAGTGGGTTATTCAGCTAACTTTGGGTTTAAATGTTTTATGGTTCTGACGATGTTATATTAATAATAATAATAATAATAATAATTAGCACTTTATTTCACATAAACACTCTCGTAACCAGTGGAAAACCCAGGCTGCACAGAACCAGCTGATAACCAGCTTGGTGGTTCAGGTTACCTACGCCTGTAGGTTAACGTGTGGGTAAAGACCCTCGACTGTGTGTTTTCAGTCTCACCATCTTGCAGGTGTCCTCTCTCTCCTGCCTCAGCCCTTTCTTCAGACTGGACACCTCCAGCCTCAGACTCCGCCGCTCCACCTCAGCCGAGTGCAGTCTTTGGCTGAAAAGCAAGAAATGCTGCTGGAGAGTGGACACCAGGGCCTGATGGGAGGACACATACAGATATTAAAATGTCAGCAGGTGAACAGAAATGTATGTAGTATGTAGCCGAGTATCTGTCAAATTTAGCAGGACTTTCATGTAAACAACATAAACAAAATAATAATACTAATAGTTTGACATTATAGTCAGTAATGTTGCATAAACATATCCCTGTATCAACAATAAACATGTCTTTCAATAATGAATTAGTATTTATTTTACAGTAAAATAAACAATTAACTGTAAAAATCCTTTAAATCTTTTTGTCTCCTGCTTAAACATTTGCAGTTTGCATAAAAGCCTAGGTATCAGCTAAATCACAGCCCACACATGCCAGTGTTTATTAATGTCTGCATTTAGTGACCTTCATGTCGGGTTGAAATGGGGACAGTCTCAGGCGACCGCTCGGTGTGTCCTCGTTCACTCTGCAGGACGCTGTATCTGCTCGGTCAAGAACGTGGTCCAAGAGACGAGACAAACCAGAACGAGCTGCTGACATCACATGTGGAGGGGAAGAGCCTAATAGGAAACAGAAACAGTCTTTAGGTCCCACGTCAGTATTATTGGAAAACAAGAGGATACCTGTAAATACTGTCATAAGGTCTGTATTAGTGAGGCAGAGTGTTGTTTACCTGTGTGTAGCAGCAGCTTATGCAGGTCAGCCATGGAAGACAATATAGTGGAGGCGAGACTTTTAGAGTGGAGCCAGCGAGCACACAGCCCCTCACGACCTTCATCTTTACCTAAAACACACAATTCAGTAGACAATTATAAATTAACATTAGTGAAATAATAAAAACATTTGAACACTTCAGTTTGGACTGTGATGGACATCTTAAACAGTTACAGTTAAAAAAACAGATTAATTTTTTGGTTTTAGTGAAATTTTTTCACTGGCTTGTTAGACAGCACTGGCCACCGACTGTACCTGGAGTCAGTGTGCCTTGTCCCTTCTGTGTTGCCGTAGTCGAGTCTCCACAGACACAGACACACAGCGCAGGACCACCAGCGCCATTCTCCAGTTGAAACAACACTGCTGTCTTTGTAGCCAGGGCGCACCACCTCCTCATCGCCATCACCGCGCACACACCCCTCCTCCACCGCCTCACTGCCCTCCTTCCTCTTTCCTCCTCTTCCTCAGTCTCATCTTTGTCACCTCCCAGTGCATCAGCCAGCCTCTTCACCTCCTCCTCCAGCACCTGCCTCTGCACTAGCTGTCTGGACAGGAGGTTTTTCTGTTCGCAGAGCATCTGTAGGCGACAGTGGGTGTGTTTCAGTGCCCCGGCCAGCAGGGCGCAGGCTAGAAAGAAGGAGGCAGACTCCCTGCGACTTCGAGCTAGGAGGCTCTGGAGCCGTGACATGTCAGAGGTCAGCGAGGAACAGTGGAGGTCCAGAGAAGAAATGTGGCCCCGGAGAGAGTCGCATTCAGAACGGCTCACCTGAGACGGAGAAAGGCATGTGATGAATTTCTGTGGTGAACTGATCTGTTTCTTAAGACCAAATAACCTGGAGCAGAATCTCAGCGCAGACAAACTGCAGGTCCTCAGCTGGAAAGAGAAAAACTGTTTCCTGCACCACAGACAGGACACACAATATAAACAGATCTAGTGAGGAACAACAGCACCCACTGGTTCGCACAGAAGCCAGTTTACTTTAGGTCACTTTAACCACCAAATAATCAGTACGTGTCTGTTTACCTGAGAGCAAACACTAGTTTATTTAACACCAGCCATGCTTCCCTCCTGCCTTCAGACAAGCAGCTGGTAAATTTAATCCATATCAATACAGCCTATTTTCTGTTATTTGTCTGTCTGTTTGTCAGACTCCAAAATGGAACAACCCCCACAGCTGGAAATTGGCACACTTTCATGGGGAGCATCTTAAGCCTTTTTACACTCTAGACTATCTCCGGGCGATCAGGTCCGGACTTTACTCGGAGTTGCACTTTCAAACATCATGACCCACCCGGACATCCTCAGTTTGAAATGCATTCACACAAATTGTCCAGTCCAGTGCGTGAGTGAAGGGGGATTTAGTCTGGTTCTCATTGCTGTCTGACCTCCTGTTGGTGTCCTACAGCAAAAAATAGGACTCTGTGTGCCTCTGTAGGACTGACTCTTCAGTTTCACTAGTCGTAGGATGGGCTGTTAGAGTCTCTGCTCCTCCTGGTTTATCAAAGTATCCTTGGGCAGGACTGGGAACCCCAAGTTGCCCCCTAATAAGTCAGGTACTTTGCATGGCAGCTCTGCTATCAGTATTGAAAGTGTGTGTATGTGACTGGGTGACTGAGAAGCAGAGCAGAAGTGGTTTGGTTACCAATGAGGTAAAAAGTTGGTATAGATGTGCAGAAAATTTTATTTAAACTTAGTAAATGTACAGTTTTGAATCAGGGCCTTCAGTTTTAGAATGGGTTACTGTGAATTTCAAAACGTCAGACACACATTTAATAATTATTTAGGTAAAGTATCAGAAGTCCAATAAAACCAGTTGTTGCTACTTGTCCAGTGTTTCCATCTCTCTTGGGTTCAACTAATACTCAGATTTTATGGCTCTCTCACGGAGGGTACCTGTGTAGACAGTAAAGTTAATTTCTTCTCTTGGGGACAACAAAGTTGAAAGTGAAGTGATGATGTTAGAATCAGCACTCGATGGAGAAGTTGACCAAAGGGACAGAAAACTTCTTTGTCTTTATCTTCACAACTCTGCAAACCTCAACAGTTCATTCTGCTGATTCAGCTCCGAGTGTCTCTGTCGCTGGAGGGAGAGATGGCTGACGGCAGATCAGATTTTAAATGAAAACACCTGAGGGATGAGTGTGTATGTGCCTTACCTGCAGCTCGTTCTGCAGCTGCGACACTGTGTGTGTGTGTTGGCTGCTCCAGGCCTCCTCCCTCCTCCTCACTCTCTCCTCCAGGCGAGACAACACACACTCCTGACTGCGCTGCAGCTCACGCACACACACACTTTTCTTCTTACACACATTCTGCAGGTTGGTGATCTACAGGCGAAGGTGAAGGAGAGGACACATTAGCATGACACGTCAGTACAGATATACATACAATGGTGCTGCACTGTGCACTGTGGGATGTCTGTTAAAGTCAATCCAACATTAATGTTAACACATCACCTATAGGAATTATACACCTTTTGTTTGTAGCTTCAGTTGATTAAAAAACTGCTTCAGTGTTAGTACCATGATGGACCACCATGTTTTTGACAGAAAATGTCTTTTCAGCCATTTCGATAATTGTTTGAGAATGCTCAAATGTGAGAATTTAGCGTTTGAATATATCTGAGTGTATCTCTATGGGCTGTTTTTTATGATTAAATACAGAATATTTAAGGCACATTTTGTTTCCCCTGAGCTCTGATTGATGTCTTCTGGCAGCGGCTGGTGAAAATATTCCTACATCGAGGCTGCCAAGGAACCATCAGGGGAACAAAAGAGTAAGTTTGTCATAAATACACTTTAAAGACACTGACATGATTTATCTGAGGGGAACTACTGAGGTTTCACGTGAGTCTCGGGTGGACTTTGAGGTGCATTTTTGCACTGATTGAACACGGAGGTGTACATGACTATGACCTTCACTAGCACCATAGATGAAAACATTCGCTGTCGCAGAAGCGAACGGTTTTAATGACCAACATCACACCTGTATTTACAAACGCCGAACTATTCCTTCTATTGGAGGTAAGACATAAATATAATATGCCCATAAAACTTCAGTAAAAAAATACAGAAGGAGATGATACATCAAAAAAAAAACAAATCACTATTACTCTAAAAGATCTGAAATTTGACTGTCCCTCCCAAATGTTCTCCAAATATTTACCACTAGTGGGTTAAATCTGCAATAACTAATATTTTACACGTTTTCTTAATAAAGTGGAAAATTAGGTGTAAATGGGACCAGACATGTTGTGGCTCAGCTGTTTTTCGGTTACATACAGACCTTCTGTTGTTTTACTGTGTTTTGTTTTTCTGGCTGGCCAGAAAGTCAGTAACATTATTACACCAAAGACTATACAGACGTTTTACTGGGGGACATTTTACTTGTGTTTCCACATGCAGCTCACTAGGGTAATCTCTAAGTGCTGCTGTAAACAGGAACAGTCACTTTTGTAGCTAACAGCTAATGGCGAATGGTAGCTAGTGGACCGGCCGTGGAGGTATACGTTGTGAGTGATAGTTGCAGAAACATGACAGGAGGCGCAAGGAGGGAAGCTGTGGCTGTAGTCTTTGTTCTGGTTCAAAGAAACCTATCTGAAATTAGTTACTGCCCCTTTAAGAAGGTACTTGAATATCTCTCAAATATCAATATTGGTACCAACCGACTTGTATGTAGCAGGGAAGCGACAGTTTACCTTGTCCTTGACCTTTTGGAGGTCAGAGGTCAGCTGGTCGACCTGTTCGCTGATGACATCACACAGTTCCTCCCAGGTGAAATCACCCAGAATGCTCTGGGGCTGATCGAGGAGGACACAGCCGGCCAGCAGGCGCTGGTAGAGACGGTAGAGGAAGGACAGATGGGCCTAACACAATCACACACACACACACACACACACACACACAGATCTTACTAAAAGTGTGAGGACAGTTTTAACTTCAGACTCTGTGTGATGTTGTTTTATATGATTTACTCATTTACTCAGCATCATCAGGAGCATAATTAAATGTTTCCGGCATGATGACATTATGCTGCTCTGTGGTCCAGCAACAGGGAGAGAAAGAGAAAGAGGAAGAAAGAAAGAAAGAAAGAAAAAAAAGAAAGAAAGAAAGAAAGAAAGAAAGAAAGAAAGAAAGAAAGAAAGAAAGAAAGAAGACACTGCGGTCTGACAGGAGCTGGAAAAGACTGATAGTAAGGACGTCTATATACTATACGACCTGTTTCTATACATACGGCCCATAAACCTCTGGCTGTAAATGTTCCCCAGTGAACAGCAGCTTGCAGAGAAAGACAAATTCACCTGGTTCATTGATCTCTGACCGATAGATTCATAGATAAACTGACAAAGAGCGAAAACTGAGAGCGCAGAACAGACTGAAGAGAGAGAGCACAGAAGGGCTACATTAGAGGGTTTCATCACCTTTGACTCTTTCTGGCACTGCTCAGTTATCTTCTGGACTTCTGCTGTGCTGTCCTGTCTCTCTTTTTCCTTCTCTCTTTTCATCTCCTCCTTCTCTTTCTCTCTGTCTTCCCTCTCTCGCTCCATCTCTCGCTTTCTCTCCTCTCTCTCTTTCTGCAGCTCGGTCTGCAGATCACATATCTGTGTCGACCGGTCGGAGTGCTCCTGGCGAAGACAAGTCACCTCCTCCTCCAGTTTGAGCGACACTTGTTGAGACTCCTGGAGATGGAGGTAAAGGTGAGTGAACAGTTAAATGGTCAAATTCCCTACGAAGTCTGATCTGTGTTTACCTCGATCTGCCTGCTCTGATCTGAGGTCAGCTGCTGGAGAGTCTGGTTCTCCTCCTGCAGCCTCTCTGACGCGAACAGTAAATCCTGGACCTATCAGGGGAAAAACGAACAAGATTTAAAGGTCCCATTGTGCAAAATCCACTTTTTAGTCATTTTTATACATTTTTGTGGCTCTTGGGTGTATATAGACATACGCCAAGTGGTTTAGTAATGAACCCTCTGCTATTTCTACATTTTCCTGTTTGGGAGAATCAGTGTGTGAGTGTGAGCTTATATTTGTTATGTATTTAGGACCAAAACCAGTTTTTTTTGCTAAACAAGTGAGGACATTTTGCCACTTCTAATGTCTGAGGGTTAAGAAATGGTTTTAGGCTTAAGGTTACAGGGGCTACAGAATGCATTATGTGTGTGGAGATACCTTACAAAGTCAGAAATACAAGAGTGTGTGTGTTTGTGTGTGTACCTGCTTCTCTGTTTCTTCCAGTTTGTGCTGGTAGGTGCAGAGTGACGTCTTCAGCAACTCCAGGACTTCAGCAGAAGAACTGCGGCTGCCATCATCCTTTACAGGAGCATCACAGCCTGCGCGCACACACGCACACACCGTTTACCTCCTGTAATTGTTACAGTTGTTTACAGCAGGTGTGTGTTGAGTGTTTACCTGTGCCTCTGTGCTCTTGGAGTGTTTTCCTGATGCGTGTCATGCAGCTCACAAACACTTTTTCTGTCTCAGACTGTCTCTGCACCTCCTAAACACAGAAAAATCAAATCACAAAAACATTTTCCTAATAATTCTGCTGTGAGCGTCTGTGTGCTTTACCTGCTCCAGCAGCGAGCGTGTGTTGGCGTGTTGTCTCTGCTCTTCCTCCAGCCGCTGTGTGAGGTCAGAGGTCGTCTTCCTCTCTGTTTCCAAGGCAACGTTTTGTTCACATTTATACTGCTCGTGCTCTGTCTGCAAACTACAAAAGACACACATTTACACACTGAACTCAAACGTTATGGCAATAAGATAAACCTTTTCAGTAAAAAGTAATGATATACTGTTTCTGTAATATGTAATTTTAAAAATAAGTGATTGTGTAAATGTAAAGTTAAAGAAAACAGTAAATGATATAAATTCATTTTATCAAGTAAATTATGACAACTTGTTTTTAATGACTAAAAGTTATGTTAACAAACAACAGGATGAACAAAATCTAAAAACTAAACAATTCTCTGAAACACAGAGGAAGAAACAAGAGCTTCTATCTTAATAAAAAAATTATTCAGCTTTTTTTATTCAACTATATTAACACTTTGTACTTTGCACTGTAAGCAGTAGAATGAGAGCTCTGACATTTACATTAGTACCTAACATCAGATGTTTACGTAGTAGTAGTTGGAGGACGTGTTACTTTATACATTTTTTAAGTTTAATCCTCAACAATGTGTCATATTTCATAAATAGATTATGTTTATCATGTAACATCTAAACTGCAAAGTAACTATTAACTACATATGTCTGACAAATAATAAAATACAATATATGCATCTGAAATGTAATAAACTGAAAATAGAAAAAAAAAAAAAAAAAAGAAATACTACAAATAGACCTGTTATAGGAAAAAAGGATGAAGCATAGAAAGAAAAACTAAGATGCTCAGCATCCACAGCACAAAATAAATATTTTGCATGCAATACTCTCCATAACAGCAGAATATCTGAAATGCTTATTAAGCAAGTAATGGCTGAAGCCAGAACTACTTTGACAGCTGCTTACAATTTCCTCAAAAACTTAAAAGCACAACAAAATTAATGCAACATAATGTTCATGGTAAAATGATTCAGAGACCTATTGTGACCTGAAACCTGCCAAAGTCACATTTATATGGAAGCCTGTTTCCATCACAAGAAAAAGAGAAGAAAACTTTATCATGATGACAAAAAGAGGAAATGAAGAGATGTTTGTGGCTGAAACAAGCTTCTTTTAAGGTCTAACATTCACACCCATTAAACTTTAAATTTTCTAAGGATCTACAGAAGCTCTGCTCTTCCATTTAAAAAAATAATAAAATGAGCATCTTTATCTTTATGCTGTTGTGCGGTTCACATTGTGTTCTCACCACTCCAGAGCGCGCTCAGTGTTGTCGCTCCTCTCTCTCTCCTGAGTATAAGCTCCCTCCACCTCTCTGAATTTAGCTCTCAGCAGCTCCAGGTCAGACTGCGCCTCCTGCAGGCAGGACCGCTCCGCTGCCAGCGCCGCCTCCAGGTCCCGCACACGCAGCTGATCATACAGAATTTATCTTAAACTAGCTCATTAATGCATCTTATATCAGTTTCTTTGTCAACATTGTGTTTAATGTTTTATTGCTTTACTTGCTGCCTGTCTATTCTTAGCACTTTAGCCTTTTTAAAACTGTCCACTCAGAGTCCAACTCTTTATAAACCAAATCTTTAGAACTGTTAGCTGTGTTTTGATATGTACAACATGCATTTTATTTATATTGTACATATCCCTTAACTTCTTACTAACTGTGCAACTGTTTATCATAAATATGTCAGTCAACCAGACAATATCACTTATCACTGAAGTATACTACAGGTACGTGGAGGCCACTTTATTCTATATGTCAACAGATGCTGCTGTTTTGTTGTTTTTCTACTCTACCATGAGCATCTTCTAAAAGCAAAACTCGATCAGAGTAAACGTTCGTGGCACCTGGATGAGCTCAGAGTTGAACTTAGACTCCAGGTGAGCTGTTCGCTCCCCCTCGACGCTCGACTCCAGAGCCTTCACCCTCTGGTCTGAAAGCTGGAGAGAGAGAAAACACATTTATGACTTCTATCTCTGTCCTTCCTGCCACATCCGTATCCTTCTCCCCCTCCGACTCCTCACCTCCTTCTCTCTCCTGCTCCTCTCCTCTCTCTCCGACAGGTATTTCAGTTCGTCAGCTTGTCTTCTGTTCACCTCAGCCTCCTTCTCTTTCTCCTTCTGCACCACTACTATCCTCCTCTCCAACTCCTCCAGACCCTCCTCATGATCCTGGCAGAAACACAAGTCACAGCTTCGATTAGACTTTACTGATGTTGATTCACTTCCACCTATTGATTCCTCTTCATACTGAATCCTACTTTTGATTTCGGGGTCAATTATTGAGTGTTGAAAGTACAAAGCTTCATTTTAGGTCATAAATCAAACAGCAGGAGACATAAACTGAACTCACTCCAATAAGACTAACTCTTAACTTTAATGATGTGTGTGTGAGACCTGCAGTAGTCGGTGCAGCCGCTGGTTCTCTGAGCTGAAGCTGGTAATCAGTCTGTCGCGCTCCTCGACCTCCTGCTGCAAAGCATGCTGGTCCTCCTTCCTAGCCTGACAGGTGATGTCCAGAGCTCTCTGCAGCTCCTGCACCGTCTGCTGGAGCTCTGCTGCTCGCTCTGACACACACACACACACACAGTACTTTTTCACGCTGTTTAAATAGTTTGGGACTGTGTATGTTCCTGCAGGGTGCGTTTGATTCGTGTACCTGTAAGTGCCTGTTTGTCTCGGCTGAGCGTTGCGGCTCGCTCTGCGTCCCTCTGGCTCACAGTGAGCTGGTACTGAAGCTCCACCCTCTGTGCTTCACCTCGCTCCACTTGAGACCTGAGCCGGGTCAGCTCTGTCTGCAGCCTGCACAGCTGGACACACACACACACACACACACACTTTACATACACCCATCTACTGTGTAGAGACAAAACACCCACTGTATACATACAATACTATGAAAAGGTTTTAGGACTTTAGATGTTTTCAGTAAGGCTGATATGTTCTGAGTATCAGTCAGTCAGTCAGTCAGTTCTCATGGACTTCAGTAGCCAGATTACATTCAGCTTTCTCAAGTAAGCTGATTTCTTAACTGTCATGTAAACAGGAAACCTGGTTTCCATTATCGAGGTAGCAGATTAGAGAAACCTGATTTCTCCAGGCTTGATGTGTCCAACAAAGGCTGCAGACACTCTACTACCAGCTGAGAGGAGCGGCTGAACGAATGGGGAACTCATTATGGTGCCTTTAAATCAAGTACACCTAAAGACCAGCTCTGACTGAAACTAACACACAGTGTCCTGCAGACGCCTAAATAAGTGCGGTTCCATCTTGTATTTCTTTAATTCAGTCAGTTTGTGTGTGAAATGCAGCTGTGGTCTGTCTGCATCAATCTGTAAACTGTGCTTCCAAAATTAGTCTGAGTTAGGGGGAAATCAGATTACTCTTCTGCTGCATGTATACTCAGATTTCCAGTAATCAGATTACTTTACGGCTCTTGGTTAAAGAAAAGCTTGTTGTTTAATTTCACGGCCCTAAACCTGTGCACAGTGAGGTATCAGAGGCAACCACACGCTGGTTTCAGGGTCAGTCAGTATAACATTACTGGACTAAAGGATGACTAAATTATTAACACAGAATCAAAGATAATATTGTTCTTCCTCGTCAAATCCTGGAGCCAAGACCTACAACTCAGCTCTGCTGGTGGCAGATGCTCAGTGTGTTTTACAGGTAGTGTCTAATGGAGATGCTAGTCTGTAGTAGAAGTGAGGTCTGGGAAGGTAAAACTTTATCACTGGGCATAAATACAGCAGGTAGGAAAGGAACAGCTCCACTCTCCTGGTCTAAAACCACTCAAACTGTCTTTAAATGCTCCTGTTCTCACCTCCTGGTTGTGGCTGGACACCAGCTCGAGTTTTTCTTTCTCCAGCTGGTTCACTTTCCACCTCAAACTCTCTGAGTCCTTGCTCCTGTCACGTTCTTCTGACATAGCCCTCCTCCCTGTCCCGTTCTTATCTCTCTCTCTCTTCCTCCCCCCATCTCCACTGCTTCTGTGTCTCCTTTCGGTCCTAAATGCTTCTTCATCTTCATCTTCCTTTCCTTCCCTTTCCGCTCTTCTTCCTACACCTTTTTCCTGCTTCTCTTTCTGTTGCGTGGTGATGGTGAGCTCCTTCAACCTGAAGGGAATTAGAAACAGATTAGAACCGTGGTTTATACACATACACACAGAAAGTATATGTTGTCATAACAGCGGTGTTGCACTAAAAAACAGATAAATAAAAATGTCAATCACTGCCCACCTTGACACATTTTCCTCGGAGGTCTTGGCATTGTTAACCGCTGCTCTTGTTTGGAGACCCCGACTCTCTGCTCGGCTCTGCCCGCTCTCACCCCGCCTTCCCCGGACAGACTGCTTCCTCCGATGCGCTACCTCCGCCTGCATGTCTCCGCTTCTGAGCAGTTTAATAACCCTGGAAATGTATTTCATACGTACATTACCACATGCATGATAATTCATGCTCACTGAAGGACTGGAGACTGTTATAGTACCAAGGGAGCCCCGGTTGCTTGGCTGCTGCTGTTACCTTGCCAGCAGACGCACACAAACGAAACCGATCTCCGTTTTTAAAACTACCTAATAAATGTTCAACCATAACTTATTTCAAGTTATATATATTTTACTTCATGTATAAGGACCACTTCTGAGACAGTCTGATCAGCCTTTCAATTCGGCATACATCAAACAAATATACGAATACTATTTCCACATAATCTTCAATTTATAATTATCTGCGAAATAGACGACTTTAACAACCGTCAACAACAGCTGACCTGTTAGTCACACTTAAGACATGTTTTACGTTTACGCTTTATGCCGAATTTACTAGACAGTTGCAATGATTCAAGAAACTCGTTAACCCTCTTTCTTAAGAGTCCACATTTTCTCTGTAAGCAAAGAGAATTAAAATCCTACATTTTCTGAATGAAATATGCTCCTATTAGAGATGCCTGCTGGAACAATGACTCTTTTCAACATCTTTGTTTTTCTAAAACCACCTATAAACATGTCATTACGCTCTACACTACCCACTGTAATCACAACATGTATTAAGAAAACACATAACTAGGTCGTAGTGGACTTTTACAAACACTTACTTCAACATTTAACCAGGAGCCGTTTGAATGTGACGCCATCTTTTAGCGTAGCGTCCACACGTCATTTCCGATACAAGCCTCGATTGGTTGGGTGGGCACGCAGCCTTGTGACGTCACGCGTTTGTTTACGTAAAGGCAGTTTGGGTTATCAAAATATGACTTAACAAGGGCCCTGAATTAATATTAAAATATTAAAATAACAGACACAAAATGTACAAACTAGAAGAAGAACTACACAACAATAATACAATTACACCCAAAGGATAAATCCTTAGAACCCTTAGTTGAGCAGAATAAATTAGTGAAAAGC
Organism: Helostoma temminkii; assembly: GCA_900302695.1. Classification (NCBI taxonomy): domain Eukaryota; kingdom Metazoa; phylum Chordata; class Actinopteri; order Anabantiformes; family Helostomatidae; genus Helostoma; species Helostoma temminkii. Next base: position 43,521 of record OMLM01018971.1, on the reverse strand, counting down.
ATGGTTTTCCAAATGAGATGAAAGAGCTGCATTTTAAAATGTTGCACAATGTTTACCCTTGTAACACAAGACTGTCCAGAATTATAATCTGAATGAGACTTGTAACACTGAGCCAGAGACTATTGTGCATCGGCTTTGTAATTGTCCATGTTCATTAGTTTTTTGGAAAGACACTGAGAAATGCATTTGAAATCAAACAGGACATTTTGCAGTTGTTGGAATTAAAGATACTACTACTAAATTTGAAACCAGCGATCAATCAGTATGTCATATTGTAAATCTTATTATTTTGATTAGTAAATTTCATATTCACAAAGCCAGATTCTCTAAGTTTGTTATCACCTTGTACAATAATTTGTGTTTTATTTATTTTTGTAATTTGTATGAATGCTGTAATGCAACTTGCACCTATGTTTATGTTGCATGTTTTGTATGCAGTTTAAAAAAAGGTTTGGTGGGTGAAATTAAAATCTGCACAAAAGTTGAGATGTGTAAACATAATAAAAAAACAGCATTGTTAATAAATTCTAATTATTAATTTTGAAGTACTTTCTGCCACTTGATCTTTGAACAGATTACAGCAAAATATTTAAAAAAACATAATTAAAGGCTAAGTAGCTACTTCAAAACTGAACTCCAGTAAACATTGTTATTGGTTTGCAAAAGAATATTGCGGTACATTTTTAAGTAGCATTGATTGATTTGTAAATTAATACACACAAATGCTAAAAGTGAATAATAGAAATGCAGTATGGTGAGATGACGTACTAACGGCATAGTGACATTTGTGCTGTCTCAGAATCCTTTCAACATTATTCACTCTGAAAGGTTGATTCTTTGCTGAAACAGGTTGAATTAACATAAAAGAACTGTTTCAGGTTCAAGAAGGAAACACTTATAAATAATTAAAATATGGTTCACTTTGGTCAGATAAGATAAAAATGCTAAAATAAAAAACATTCTGTAAAAACATCAGCATATTAAGAGCTTTTTTATTAAGGAATACAGAACTGATCCAGGTCTTGGAGCGATTCTAGACTATACAAGGACATTCAAGTGTTGAGTGTGGTTGAGGAGATTTTATATAAAAAACTGTGAGCAGGAGTAAAACTTTGGGACTTTACTGGAGGAATGGGAAAACTTGGGATGTGTGAATGAACCTCATGATGCTGTAGAGAGCATAAGCAGAACATTAGGCTGCATAAAGCTCATGATAATTCTTAAGTGGTTGAAAATAACCTTAAAAATTAGTCTCTTTTAATTGGACTAGAATAGATTGTGTGCGTGTGTGTGTTGCTTTATGGTGAAGTAAATGTCCTAGAGGGCGCCAGGGGCTGTTTTTACTGGTAAATTCAGCGTAGAAGAAGAACAAAAGCAAAACAACATGGCGGCGCCCTCAGAACACGTTGAAACCGCATCCACAGTGAAGGAACCTCCAGAAATTGACAAAACACCAGCTCCAGATGCCACAATAGACTCAGACTCAGATTCGGCTGATCCGAAGCCAGACTCTGATCCTGATGAGGACGAAGACGAGGACGGAGGCGAGCCGCCGGGGCCAAGGATCCGAGAGACCCCGGAGGACATCCACCTGGAGGCGATCGCCAATACTGTGGCGGTCCACCCGAGCAGGGACATCCTAGTGTGCGGGGACGTGGACGGAGACTTGTACGCATTCTCCTATTCATGCACGGAGGGCGAGAACCGGGAGCTGTGGTCATCAGGACACCACATGAAGTCCTGCCGCCAGTTGCGATTCACTGACGATGGGCTCAAGCTCTATAGCGTGTCCCGGGACAAGGCCATCCACCAGCTGGACGTGGAGCGGGGACAGCTGGTCACCAGGATCCGGAAGGCACACGACAGTCCCATCAACAGCCTGCTGCTGGTGGACGAAAACATCCTGGCGACCGGAGACGACGGAGGCACCCTGAAGGTCCGCACAGGAAGTTCTACCCTTAGTTTCACAGATAAGCTTAGTGGTGAAAATTAATGACCTGCGATTGGCTTAACTTGATGTAACCTGGTCCAGGTTAGTGCTTTAATGGTTAGAACTGGTCCTTTAATGGTCCAAAAAGGCCCGCTGAAGCTTTAAACTGGTCCTCACCTCAAGGCAGAGGATGATCTTCCTCATCTAAGATAATCTGTTGATGCTTCATGGTGGTGTTTTGATTTATATTTATATTTGTCCAGGTTGGTCTTTGTATGGCTAAAACTATTGTTTCCGGTGGTTTAAGAAGTGATGACATGTAAAGTACTATAATATTGAACACATCCTTGTTTCTGAAGGTGTGGGATATGCGGAAGGGGACGGCGGTCATGGATCTGAAACACCACGAGGATTACATCAGTGACATCGCTGTGGACCAGGCCAAGAGGATCCTACTCACCACTAGGTGATCGCTCATTAACGTGACCCAAAAGTCCTGTTTGCTTATTCTTGATCATCAGTTGTCTCCTTACTTGTAGTTTCTGAAACAGCAGTGCAGACCAGCTACCAACTCTCAGACCTTTCAGTGTTTTTTTTTAAATGTTCTACTTAATTCTAATAAGATCTCCCACTCCTCTGATACAGTGGCGACGGTACAATGGGTGTCTTCAACATCAAGAGGCGGCGCTTCGAGCTGGTGTCAGAGTATCAGAGTGGTGATCTGACCTCGGTGGCTCTGATGAAGAAGGGCAGGAAGGTGGTTTGTGGCTCCAGCGAGGGAACCATCTATATCTTCAACTGGAACGGCTTCGGAGCCACCAGCGACCGCTTCGCCATCAAGGCTGAGTCGGTGGACTGCATCGCCCCCATCACTGACAACATCATGTGCACCGCCTCAATGGACGGGTACATTCGGTGAGTTGGGTTGCCATTGTTACCATTAAACAGCAGTCCATTGCTAGTCCCAACTTTTGTTAATGCACACAATGGCTTTTTATGTTTGGTGGTAATTGCTTCTTATACCTGTCTGTACTCAATCAGGGCCATCAATCTCCTTCCTAACCGGGTTATTGGCTGCATTGGTCAACACCCCGGCGAACCCATCGAGGAGCTGGCCAAGTCCTGGGACTCCCGCTTCCTGGTGAGCTGTGCCCATGACCAGCTCATCAAGTTCTGGGACATTTCCAGTTTACCGAACACGACTGTCAACGAATACCGCAAGAGGAAGAAGAAAGACGGACGAATGAAGTCTCTCACCAAGAAAGCTTTTGGAGACAATGACTTTTTCGCAGGACTTTTAGACGAATCAGAGAAAAAAGAGGAAAAAGAAGAAGAAGAAGAGGAGGAGGAAGAAGAGGATGACAGTGACAGTGGCAGCGATTAAAAAGCTGTTTGACTTTACTGTGCCTTTGGACAGTTTACTCCTTGACACCTTAACGGACTGTTTAGCCGAGGCTTTATCCAAAGTGTTTCATACTGTCTGGAATAAATCAATTACCCAGGGTGGAACTGTGGCAAACATTAATGGGTGCTGAAGCTGCGATCTCGGAACGGTGGGTGTCCCATCACAGATGCCACTATTGGTGACTGTAATTGGAAATTGGATCTATAACACTGATTAATTTACTATTTTTGATCAGCTCGGGTTTTAATGGCTGCTTGTGGTCAGAAATGTCACAATGTTTACTTCTTTCTATTAAGTATAGTTAAAAAACAGTCAAATTGAGAAACCTGGTCTGTGGTATTGATACCAAAAGTCATGTACTTTATCCACTCATTTCCAATTATACCCAGCCCCATGTAATGCCAATAGGCAAAATGACGATATGGCAACATTTTAGCCTGTTAGCTATTACATATCCAAGCCTCTGGATGAATTTGTTGGAAAATGATTAAATTTTCTTTTTAAAAAAGACATGTTGTCTAGTTAAATCTAGTCAATATATCACTTCCTAAAGTGTAATCAAAGGTATCTTGTATTGTGAAGCTATTACTTTAAATTACTGGTCATAACTTTGAATTTTAAATGTGTTTCACATTTAACGGTGCATGTTTGGTATGAAAATCCACATGCAAAATCAATTAGGTTATATTTTAAGCAGAAATCCCCAAAAGTCACTAGTACCAAAGAGTTGTATGGTATTAACTTGCCTGTATGTGTCTATGTCACTTACTGCATACGGATACAGACGTGATAAAACCACCTGTACACTATATACCAGGACCAGGGGCGGTCAATCCTGGTCCTGAAGATCCACAAGCCTGCTTGTTTTCCAACTATGCCTGCATTGACACTTTCTGATTGGCCAAAAACACCTGATCCAGATAATCAGCAATGGGAGATCAATGATAAGTGGAAAACAAGAGGTGTTGTGGCTCTAGAGGACCCCTGGTATATACAATGCCTATAATGTAAAAAGAAAATGCTGATGAATCTGTCCGAATTAAGATTAGGTATTTTTCCAGACAGATGCTATTAAACCGTCACAGAAGAACAGGACATTAACTGATGACTGTGTAAAAAAAAACAAACATACAGTAAACATAATGAAAATATGGTGCTCTGTGTCTTCTATTGTGGACTACTGTATAGATTAAATCCTTTTGGGGTGTTGTGGGTTTTTATCTACCCTGGGCACAATGGCTGAACAGTCTATACATCCATTATTGAGAGGCGCCCAGATGCAGACAATCTTACGTGGGATGAAGAATGGAAAGACTCCCTGGCAATGAGATGAACTTCTGGTGAAAGAGTTCTATTTCCGGTCGAGGTGGACGGTCCGCTATCTTGTCAGCAGCCTGGTCCTCTTGAGCTTATATTAAATGAGCTTATATGATCTTAAATTAAAAATATGTAACAAATTCAGAATTAATCTAATTACCGTAAGTGCACAGTAAGTGATATGAAGTAAACCTGGCTGCATGGCTAATCCAGCCTTTAAGTTAAGGTAAAAAAATATATAACAAAATTGTTCTGTGACTTCACCGTGGCTCAATGCCTGCTCTTTTCCAACATGGTACAGTCGAGATCGCCCCCACTCGTTGGTACAGTCCACCACAGGCGGGAAAGACTTGAAGGTCACGTGACGTGAGTGTAGGGATCAACATGGCGACGAGGAGAGTGTAGCTTAGTAACAAGAAGCCTCCTGCAGCAGACTCACCGGGCCTTACGGATTTCACTGGATTATCGCTCGGTTTTCGGTAAGTGTTTGTCTTATTGTTTAGTAAAACTGACAAACTGACACAATATTAGGTTTTGATCTTAATCCTCTCGCTAGTAATGACCACTAGCTAGCTGAGATTAGCTTCTATGCTAACATGTCTGTATTTGTAAACAAAGAGTGAACATGCTGCTGTAAACGAAACTACTGACAGAGATTTCACCTCACAGCAACGTCCACCGCTTCAGGGATGATTGAATAGTAGAAAATGAAGCGAGCCAGCCTTTCCCACTTTCGATTTCAGTTGTCAGATTGAGACAAGTGTGGTCACACCAGCACAAGGGTGAAAACTGTTAAGAAACAAACTGCATTTATTTACTTAGCAGTAAAGCTACTGTTACAGTTTACTAAAGTACAAGTTCATCACTGGATTTAACACTGTAAAATACGTAATAATGAAAATGAAATTATTGAAAATAATGAAATTATACCTTTGTGTATATAAGTCATTTTCAATTATATATTTGCTGCAGCGCAGATATGCAAAGTACTACAGTAAAAGTACTCCCTTTGTAGAGTGGTATAAGTTACATTACTACATTATAATTATTGATGTATGAACATAACTAAAAGTGCAGACAGGTGGATACTTAATATATAATAATGCATCATTTATTATATAGCGATTATAAAGTGTAAAATACTTCTGTCTTAAAATTTATAGAACAACAGCAAATATAAGAAAAGTAAAATACAGGTACAAAAGAAATTGTACCTAATTACATTATAAGAGTAATTATTAAATGCTTTGTTAAATGCTTTATTTGTGTTTATGTTTGATCTGTGTTTTAAGTTAGATCACTTTTTTAAAGTGACAGGTTCTGGTAGCTGGATCCTAAATGGCACCGGTTGTCAGAACACATCCCTGTTTAGGTCTAGGTTAAAACTATTAAATGATGAAACTATACGTTTATGTGATAATTATATTTTTCTCTCTGTCAGCTGAGTGTCTGAAGCAGGCTGAACTGTACGGAGGAGCAGCAGGATGCCTGGGAAAAACTGTGAGAGCTTCAAACCAGGAGACCTGGTGTTTGCCAAGATGAAGGGCTTCCCTCACTGGCCTGCCAGGGTATGGATGCACTCGCGTAGATGAGTTCAAAATGTAAATGCATGTGTTGTTATTGTTACTGTAAAAGCTTTGTTTGTGTTCAGATCTGTAAGTCAGAGGACGGATCCAAGAAGCGAGTCCCGGTCTACTTTTTCGGGACCCATCAGATGTACGTACACACACCTGGTGAAATAATTGGTCATTTTAGCACCGGCTGAACTGTGGTTAATGTCTTTCTGTCTCTCAGAGGCCAAATCCCTCCGGAGAACATCGTCCCTTACGTCGGTAACAAGATGAAGTACGGAAGCGGCGTTCGCATCAAAGGCTTTGCTGAGGGCATGTGGGAGATCCAGAACACACCAGGAGTCGGGAGTAAACTAAAAGTCAGTGTCTGTCACTAGTTAATTTCCTGTTCCTTTATTTAAAGTTGAGGATGTCCTGTTGTCCCGGGCACCACAATAATACTACTTGGAACAGTTTATGGGACATTTATTCATCATGGGAAGTGATTTATCTTGTTAGGTTGGCAGGTCCTGTTCACATTAAAATGAGCATGTGGTCAAATTGCATTTTAATGTCTTGTGAACGTTCTGTTAAATATAAGTTGGCAGAAGTTTCAACTGCATCACACACACATTACAGTCAGAGAACACACAAAGACTGAGAGCAGAAAATGATGTTGTAGAAGTGAGTAAACGCAGGCGGAAAGCAGTGACTTTAATTGAAATGGGAAAGATGTGTGAGTGGGGATGACATCTTCCTCCCAGCTCCATTCATAAGGAGTTATTGTCAAAAGGTTTGCGTTTATAATGTAGTTTCGTAGTGATGCTACAAGAAGCAGGAATGCAACCAGCGTCTAAAAGAAGCTGGTTACTATGAAAACTAAGGACTAACTAAGGAAAACTGATGAAACTGAAAAAAAAAAAAGTCAGAGAATAATCAGCAGAATATTTATGGTGAGTTAATGACATGACAAAGAAGTTACACACTATTTAGTAGAAGAATGAATCTTGTTAAGTGTGAGACTGTTTAAAAAACTGAAGACAGCTGCAGGACACTGAGAGAAAAAGTTAATTTTGAGAATCCCACAGATTCGACTCGCACCTCGTCACTAATTGACTTTTGTCAATAGTGATTCTTGAAAATTAAAGAGTCAAAGCCTTTAGTTTAGCCATTTTCTCCGTCTTTAATAAAACAATAATATTCAATTTAGTGTTTTTGTCAAAATTGTCTTAATTCAATTATATGTTTGATATTGAGATTGTAGTTTGCTGTGGTGTTGTAATGTACTGGATTATATTATATATATCAGCACATTATGTCACTAATGCTTCATATTATTTGTATTTTTACCTGTGGTTTGGTTCTGTCCCCTCTGCAGGTACCAGGGAAGAGCAGCACACAGACGACACCTGCTAAACCAGCTTCTTCTGCCAAAACTACACCCGCTAGGTCGACTTCTTCCAGTAAATCTACACCTTCTAAACTGACTTCTGCTGAGAAAACAGCACTTAAAAGTACCCCCGCTAAATCAACTCCTAGTAAAACTACAAAGCCTGATAAACTAACTACTGACAAAAGTACTCCTAGCAAAGATGTGACAGAAACTGCAGCTGCTAAAACTCCAACAAGAGCTTCATTGAGATCTGCTCCAGAAAAAACAACAGAGTCCAAACCAACTTCTGAAAACCCTCCGACTCCAGAAGACGTAGCAGATGCTTCACAGAGAGCCGTGGCTACTAGAAGTAGAAGAGGAACAGCAAGTAGTGATCAACCCACACCTGCAGGGAGGAGTACTAGACAAACTACTAGTATTCCTTCTGCAAAAAATGAGAAAGAGGTAAGAGGGTTTAACAGGAATATCGGTTAAATGCTGTTGATGTTTATTTGTTTGTATTTCATTAGTTTCACTACTGCAAAAGTCGGCTTCCCCTACGCCACAGTGAATCATCCGTTTCCACCTAACTCTATTCTCGCCATCCTCTACTCGCACTCCAATAACTTCGTGTCCTCTTTTAGCACATCTGTATTTCTCCTCTTTGGCCTTCTTCTTGACCTCTTCACTGGCAGCTCTATCTCCAACATCCTTCTACCAATATAACCACTATCCCTCCTGTGCACATGTCCAAACCATCTCAGTCTGGCTTTTCTGACTTTGTCTCTAACACAGACAACTTGAGCTGTCCCTCTGATGTGCTCATTCGTAATCCTGTCCATCCTCATCACTCCTAAAGAGAACCTTAACATCTTCATCTCTGGTTCTTGTCTTTTCCTCACTGCTACAGTCTCTAACTCATACAGCGTAGCTGGTCTCACTACTGTCTTGTTCATCTTTCCTTTGATTCTTGCTGACACTCTTTTGTCACGCAACACTTCTCCACCCACTCCAACCCGCCTGCACTCGCCTCTTCACCTCGTTTCCACACTCACCGTCGCACTGGACTGTTGACCCCAAGTACTTCCCCAAGTACTGCATCTTCTTCACTCAGCCCCTGTAACTTCACTGTTCTTCTGCAGGTACCAGGAAAGAGCAGCACACAGTAAATAAACTACTGACAAAAATATAGAAACCACAGCTACTAAAACTCCAAAAAGAGCACACTCCCTTCATTCGTCTTACTATGACTGACTTTCATTTCTCTTTACTTCCTCTTCTGTTGTAAAGGTTTAAATTTCAGTGTTCATACACAACACAGACAGATGCCTTCTTTTTGTTGCTAAAGATTTGACAGCAAAAACAGAAGGAAACTGGTAATGGCACATGACTAATTCTTCTAAATAATTTACAGGATTTCATACAGTGAAGTTCAGTTTTGCAAGAATTTGGCATCATACAGGCTGATTATATCAGTAGTTTGTGTCCGGTTGGTTGGTACTATGTGGGTGCAGGGACTTTACAAGGGTATGCGTGGTTGTAGGAGCTAAAACTGGAATTAAAAATGGAGCAAAAAGAGCCTGAGTTCATATAAAAGTTTTCAGTTGACTTATGCTGAGATGAAATACATTATAATTTATAATTATAAAAAA
>OMLM01018971.1:0-13563 GCA_900302695.1 Helostoma temminkii | reverse complement strand
ATCATTTGCTGTTAGTTTCCTGTCTCTTTTAAATTTCCTGTGTTGATTTTGTGTGTGTGTGTGTGTGTGTGTGTGTGTGTGTGTGTGTGTGTGTGTGTGTGTGTGTGTGTGTGCAGGGCGTGTAAGATGGACCTGCAGACAGCCATCCAGGAGACTCAGTGTGCTCTCAATCTGGTCCTCAACAACAAGTTCTCCGAAGCCCTGGACCTCCTCAAACCTTGGTAACCATGGCAATGCTTGTTTGTGTACTACCCGCAGTATCACTGATACTGCTGACCTTACTATAAATACTGGTAATATCACCACTGGTACTGCTGGTAATGGAAAAAATAGCTGCTACTTTTAATTTTGCTACTGACATTATTCTACTGCCAGAACTCTGTGTACTACCACCGGTAGTGGTACTTGTACTATAAATAGTGGTGCTCTTACTGGTGCTATTAACACTGTAATACCACAATCACATGACTAGTGTTGGCATTACCATTGTACCATTACTGGTACTCATTTACTACCACCTCTACTAGTACTATTACCACTGTTACTATTGTTATTGGTTCTAAATCTCCTAATAGTTTTACTGTTGTTTTTTTTATTATAATGGTATTATAGCCTCAAGAATTATTACTATTACTACTTATACTGCTATTTGTATTACTGCTGCCATTACCATGCTACTAGTCCATTATTATTGCCACAGGTACAGTTACTACTACTATAAATAAATATAGTGCTCCTGCTATTATTACTAGTAGTATTATTGGTTCAGTAATTGATAGTAATGACTAGTACCGGTCCTATTAGTACTACAGTATCAGTATATATGCATTAACATATTCTGGTTACATTTATATGGCAGCTTCTACTGCTGTTATCCCCAATGATAGTATTACTACTGATACTAATACTTTAGTTATCACTGACTCATGTGTACTACTGTAAAACTGCTGTTACTGATGTTATTACATCTACTGCTATCGCCACACTCATGTGGTAATCTAACAGTAAAGTACAATCACAGTGTGTACATCATACATTGCATCATGTACTGCCTGTGTGCAGGTGGAAGGACAGTATGTACCATGCGCTGGGCTACAGCAGCATACTGGTGATGCAGGCGACCATGACCTTTGAGCACAGAGACATCCAGACGGCCATGGCAACCATCAAGGAGGCGTTACACACCTGTCAGAGGTGAGACAGACATTTTACACTCTTCAGAGTGCTGGTACTGCACATGCTGACTTGATGAGATAATATGGTTTAAGTAGATGCATAAAAAGTCCATAGCCATGTTAATGTTATTGGTGCTTCTCCGACTATCAAAATATCTGTAGTGAAAAGGGCCTGTTGTGTCTTTTTTATTTGGGCATTGCCTAAAATGACACCAATATGGTTCAGATAAACTCTACCTTTACCACCTGCTGATATTATTCCACATCACACACAAATTTTACTGAACTCCATACATGAATTTAAATGATCAGAGCCTTGAGGTTTTGAAAATTAATGTTTCTCTCCATCGTCTGTTGCTGTTCTGCTCTTTCTTTGTCTCCTCTTTTTTTCCCTCTACACTTTCCTCTCACCCCCAACCTGTCGAGGCAGATGCCCTCCCAACCTGAACTTGGTTCTGCTGGAGGCTTTTTCCTCTCCATTGATCACTCAAACTAATTGCCGAGATGCTCTGGGACACATTTGATCACATATTTTGTGCCTTATTCTGCGGTGCAGTGCCACAATTCAGCCCCCATATTTGAACAAGATGATTTAAAGTTTTCAAACTGTTTCTGCAGGTTCAGGAAGAGGAACTCGATGGTTGGATCTCTGTCGGGTCTGCTCAGCAAGCAGTCCAGCCTGCAGGAAGGTACATACACATATTCAGTAAACACAGCAAAGAAAAACAAACAAAAAAGTTAAAATGAAAAGTAGCAAGCAAGTCACTTTTCTGTGTTTGTGTGTCCGCAGAGGAGATGCACGCAGAGATCTGCTACGCCGAGTGCCTGCTGCAAAAAGCCACGCTGACATTCGTACAGGTCAGAACTGATGTCTGTTTACTTCTGTGTCTGTTTTATCTCCCCTAATGACAGCTGGGACTGGTTCCAACACCTTATCAGGAAGAGCAGTGAGGATAATGGATGAATGGATGCATAGATGAATGGATTTGTAGCTGCAGTTCTTCAAATTGCCATTGGATGCTGCTCCTGTAGCTTCTCTGTTATATTAAAGTTATGATGTTTATAGATATTTTACTTCTTTTAATGTTGTTTTTAAACAATAGAAATAATGAAACTATTAAATTCAGTAAATTCAGCACACTTTACATATATGACACCAAATCACAACAAAAAAAATTTTAAGACACTTTACAATGTAAGTAACTTTATTGAATAATATAGAAACAAATCCCTTTTGAGCAAGAACTAGGTGACAATGGAGATAAAAAACACACTTTAACTGAAGAAATCTCCAGCAGAGCCACACTGGGCGGCCATCTGCCTCAAATTGTTCAGTCAGTTTTATTTTAGTTTAGTCAATTTTAGTTTTACAGAACTTCTTAAGTTAAATGTTACATGTTGGTGAACCGTGGGACATGTGGTTACTTAGGTGAATTAAATACAATGTAAATGGGTCACATAATCCCTCTTCCTGTCTCTGACTCTCTTTCAGGATGAGAACATGATCAGCTTTATCAAAGGAGGCATCAAGGTTCGAACCAGCTACCAAATCTACAAGTGAGCAATTTAATTTAAACCAGCAGATGTAAAATGTCTTTGTTAACAAATGGCTACAAAATGTTTTTTATTGTTCGTTTTGCACCAAAATAATTAATAGAAATAATCATATGAAAACAGATGTTCATTCATCCTATTTGTCTTATTTCCACATCGTTGAGATGCTGATCAAAATATTGTTTTATATGTTTGTGGTGGTAAAAAGCTAAATGTATGTTTATATGTATTTTTGTATTGAGCAGCTGGTATAATAATAAAAGGGACATATTATGAAGGGAGAAACAAGAGACCAAAATGTGTCAATTGAAAGGTAATCCTGAAGAAATAAGTGGTTCAAGAGCAGAGTAGTAAAAACACTGAGAGTCCTGAGAGTGTGTGTACTGAACATATTTGTGTATTAACGGACACCTTGTTGTATAACAGTGTAAAGATTTGGAAGTTTTTAGTTGGTTTTAAATGATTGTGTAACCAGTGTTGAATTGCATCTTATTTTATTTCTGTTTAAATGTGTTCGCTTCATGTCATCCACCAGGGATTGTCAGAATTTGCTGAATGTCCCTCAGGACCTGGCTGGCCAGTCTGATTCATTCAGGCAGTTTGAGGGTGGAGTCAAACTGGGCATTGGATCCTTTAACTTGGTGGGTGGTCAGAGAGATCGGTTTGTTTTATTCCTTGGAAAATTTAGGGTGTTTTAACATTTTAGAGTAATTGCACACTGTCATTGGCTACTTCACAGGTTAAAAATTGTTGGGTCTATTGGGTTCAATAGATTTTTCTTTTTCCCTTTGCTAAAATAAAAAAAATTAGGAGTGTATCATCAGCATATTAGCAAAGCAGAGCTCTAGGCTGACTGCTCACATAGATAAAAGACACATGATTTAATAATGATTTTTTAAAATAATGTGATGGTGTTCTCTGTGCTTTCCAGATGTTGTCTCTCCTACCACAGAGGATTTTGAGATTGTTGGAGTTTATTGGCTTCTCAGGAAATAGGGTTGGTATAACCTCTTAAAGTGATTCAAACTGACAAATGACAAACTCCACAGAGATAAAAGTCTGATTATCACATCATTCTGTTTCTGTGTCTTTGCAGGGGTTTGGCTTGTCTCAGCTGAGAGAGGGTGCCTCCAGTCAAAGTTTACGATCCATCCTCTGTGCTCTGACTCTGCTGTTCTATCATACATATGTTTCACTGATACTTGGTAAGAAAACACACAGCCACTCCTCCATTTTCCATTGGCCTGTTGTAGCACTCTGGGTTAAACCTCTTAACTGCTGCTCACATCTTAAAATTTGTCGAGTGATACAAATAACTGGTTTTCTTCCGAGCCTTTTTACATGTGTCCTAACTGTGTTGTAGATCAAGTATAAAACTCTGGTGCTTATGAAGGTTTCATGCTGTGTACAGCCTCCTTGTGAATGATTTATGGCTGATGGTAACTGTATTGATCATTCTTTGATAAGGAACTGGTGAGGGTAACCTGGTGGAGGCTGAGGCTCTACTGGAACCGTACCAACACAAATACCCCAAAGTAAGTCAACCACAGTCACAATCACACATTTGTAATTTAGCCAAAATATCCCAAATTTATTCAAAAGAACACATAATCAACAATTTTCATAATCTTTTAGACTACATTAAGTCAGCTAGCTTCTGGGTACAAACTCAGATCCACCCAGCACCCACCAAGCTGAGTACCAGACCACACCCAGTCATCCACTTCATCACTAAATGAAATCTGCACCAGACACACTAACATAAGACCACAGCCTAGTTAAACACTAGCAGGTGCTTTTTTAAAAGGCTCCTTTTTTGATAAAAGAAAAAGACTAGACTGAGAAAGAATGGATAATCAAAGATGCCATAAATTTATTCACACTAGTCCAGCTAAGATTAAATTTAGATGAATTTAGCTGGGTAAGTAGCCTTAATTTTAGCTGCAGAAATATTTGAAGAAATTGTACATTGAATATGTTCAGATACACACTGATAACATAAAAACTGCATTTTGTCTTTCTTGCAGGGCTCCATAATTCTCTTCTACACAGCTCGCATCGCTACACTGCGAGGAAACTTTGAGAAGGTATCAAATCCACGCTACACATTTAGTATGCTTTCATACATACAGGCTTTAGTTCGCTTGAATCAAACTTAGGTTCATTTTCCCTTGTGGTGTGGTTCATTTTGACTGGTGAGAACATAGTAATCGTATTCAGGTGCGCTCCAAAACAATCACAACGAGACCCCACAGAAGTGGTTTAGAATTTTTTAGCAAACTCTGGTGCGATCCTCCTGGTGAGAACAGAACAGTTTTTTTTATTTTGATAATTTATTAAAATGGAGGCACCCTGTTCTTGTGTTATGACTGTGGCATGGTCCTTCTCCTACAAACCTGGGCAGCTCAGTGTTGATGTGTAACATTTACAATTTGTTTCAGGCCCGGGCCAGATATGAGGAGTGTATCAGCAGCCAGCAGGAGTGGAAGCAGATCCACCACCTGTGTTACTGGGAGCTGATGTGGACTCATTCCTACCAGCAGGAGTGGCAGCAGGCGTACCACTACGCTGACCTGCTGTGCAAGGAGAGCCGCTGGTCCAAGGTGATCCAAAAGTCGCTACACAAATATTAAATAAACACGATATCATAAATCTTGAGCTCATTTCCTCTACAGCAGTTAGATTACAAGTTTACAGATATAATCTCTTGCAGTCTTGGTCATTAGTTTAATTTTCTCTGGTTGTCAACATAAGAGACTATGATTCTTTTCTGGAACTCATCATATGTTTAGCAACGCAAAACCTAGTAACAAACATGCTTTCATCTTTAGGAAAAAGAGTTCCTTGTCTTCATCATGCATTTATCATTTAATTTAAAACCCTTAGATTAACAGTTATGTCTTCATTTCTGTCTGCAGGCTATCTATGTGTACCAGAAGGCTGCTATCCTCAGTATGATGTCACAGGATGATGTAAAGAAGACCGGAGAGGACATTGTTGAGCTCTTTAGGTCGGTTTGTCTCAATATTAAACATAAAAAATATTAAGATTGATTCCACTTAGTAATTAAAGTGAGGTTATATTTTCATACATTTTTTCTTAAAAATACAAAGAAATAAACCAAAGTACATGAAAATTAAAGACATGTGACTCTTTTCACTACGGTTTTCCTTGTGTAGCACCAAATCAAAACATTACTGAGATGCAAAGCTCTGTTTGTGTGTTCAGGCAGGTGGAGGGGCTCAAACAGCGCCTGGCAGGAAAATCAATTCCAACTGAGAAATTTGCAGTGAGGAAGTCCAGACGCTACAAAGCTGCTAACCCTGTTCCCCTCACCATCCCTGCACTGGTAAATACACGTGGTTCATTTCTGCATGGAACACAGCGCCACATAGGTAATTACTCTAGTTAAAAGTAATAACTGCTGACATTTTCTCTCTGTGTAGGAGATGTTGTACGTTTGGAACGGTTTCACCATTGTTGGGAAGAGAGCCGACTGTACCGAGGCGCTGCTGATTACAATAGAGGCGGCTGAGGAGCAGCTACGTAACGACCCCAGTGAGTTAAAAGTACAATTACTGCTGTTGACTACTAAAACTATTGTTGAAGAGTGATAGAGGGATTTTTGGCTGATAGCGTCAGCACGTGGAGCGCTCTCGGCAGATTTGCCTGTTTTTTATCGTTTCTTTCTGCAGCAAAAATTGATGAAAATATTCTGGAAAATAAACTGCAAATGCCCCTATTTTGCTTACATACTTATTTTACTTATTTCACTTGGTTAAGAGATTTGTTCACACCAACACGTCCATTAACCTCAGAGGGTTAATATATATTTATATCGATATATGCACCAGGTTCATTTTAATGTATCTTAAGTTTATGCAAATCTAAATGTATGAAATGGCATTCACATGATTTCAGTAGATCAGTTTTACTGATGTTTTCATTAATATTGTTAAAGCAAAGTCAGGACATTAGAACAATGTTGCTAAGGTCCAAAAAAAAACCACACAACACAACGTATCTCACCGTTTCTCTTCTTCAGATCCGTCAGAGTTTCATCCAGATGACAGCTGTCTGGTCCAGATGCTGAAGGGACTCTGTCTGAAACACCTGGGCAGGTTACTGCAGGCTGAGCTCTGCTTCACACAGGTCCTTTCCAGGTAGTGGACAGACAAAGACACATTCAGTGTTATGTGTGTGTGAGCTAAGCTAAATGTTCCTCTGTGTGCTTTTCAGTGAGGGTCGTATCCGATATGATCACTACTTGATTCCTTTCACTCTCTATGAGTTGGGTTTGCTCTATAAACAACAGGGAGATTTCACCAAGGCCACTACATACATAGAAAATGCCAAGTAAGTACAACTATACTATATTTATTATATTTATACATTTTGATTTACCTTCAGGCATGTCTGTTATGTTTTGATTTACCCTTTTACAACATATATGTATACTTAAAAACATCTTTACACACATCAGTATGTCTTGCTCCACCTTTTTACAGCTTCATATTTATCTTTCATACCAGGAATAATTTATATTTTGTATGTTGATACACCACTAAAAACCTGTACTTATGCCAGTCCTATGTGGTATGCAACATACACAGAATTATAACATATTATATACGATATGCACATATCTACATGTACATGCTCAAGTACAGTGCCTTGCAAAAGTATTAATACCCCTTAAACTTTCCACATTTTGTCACGTTACAGCCACAAACTTAAATTATTTTATTGAGATTTTATGTGATAAACCAACAAAAAGTATCATACAATTGTAAAGTGGAATGAAAATGATACGTGGTGTTCAAGATTCTTTACAAATAAAAATCTGAAAAGTGTGGCGTGCATATGTTCAACCTCCTTTACTCTGATGTCCCTAAATAAAATGCAGTGCAACCAACTGTCTTCAGAAGTCACGTAAGTAGTAAATAGAGTCCACCTGTGTTCTTCAATCTCAGTATAAATACAGATATTCTGTGAAGGTGTGAGGGGTTTTGTAAGAGAACATTAGTGAAGCTGGTCAGAGTTGATGGGATGGAGCTAAATACAGGGCAATCCTAGAAGAAAGCCTGTTAGAGGCTAGAGGTTCGCCTTCCAGCAGGACAATGACCCTAAACATACAAACAGAGCTACAGTGGAATAGTTTAGATCAGAGTGTATTCATGTGTTAGAATGACCCAGTCAAAGTCCAGACCTAAATCCTTTTAAGAATCTGTGGCAAGACTTGAAATTTTCTGTTCAGACAGTCTCTATCCAACCTAACTGAACTGGAGATATTCGGAAAGAAGAACAGGCAAAAATTGCAGTGCAAAGCTGGTAGAGACATACTACAAAAGACTTGCAGTAGAGAGAGGTGGTTCAACGAAGTATTGACTCAGGGAGGCTAAATACATGTGCATGCCACACTTTTTAGGTTTTTATTTGGAAAAAAAATTTCATTCCACTTCACAAATATGTGATATTTTGTGTTGGTCTATCACAAAAAACCCCAATAAAATACATTTAAGGTTGTGTTTGGAACGTGACAAAAATTTCCTTACATGTCCAAATGCACCTTTACACACACATACACACCTTTGCTTATTCACCTCATTATGATTCAGTGAATTGCTTTAGACCCGTTGTGTACTTGTCTGTCTAGTAATTGTGTTTCTATTGTGACACACCTTTATGTCTGGTATCTGGCCAAAAGGAAAGTTACAACATGTCTCCTTACAGCATAAGGAGCCTTACTGAAAAGAATGTCAGGCATTCATACAGGTTTAATGCGTAATACATTTTTTAAAGAGCCACTGAAACCTCCATTGACAGTGGTAATTACAGAATTCATATTTATTTAGGGTTCTGACTGATTTCTTGTGCTCTCCGTCAGGACGAACTACAAGGACTACTCCATGGAGTCCAGACTGCACTTCCGGATCCATGCGGCCCTCAACAGCCTCAAAGGATCACCTGTTGGCACCCCATAATACTCAAAATGCAGCTAGTGTATGAAATATGAATCCAGGGATTTTTCTCACATAATGAGAAAGTTTAGGTGTGTCTGGGGTTGTGAGGTCCACATGGACTCGCTTTTTTTTGCATTCCTAGCAATATTTTTTATTTTATTTCATTTATTTAATTTTATTATATCTTATTTTATTTCATTTTGTTTTATATTAGGTTTTCCTTATTTAATTTTATTATTTAATTTTTTCCCCTTATTTCTACAGCTTCCAAGGGTGGGACTATTTAACGTTGCTCTATTTCCTGTCAGCATCTGCCAGAGGTTTTATTGGTGCATGCAAAGCCATGATTCCCTGGTGAATTTCAGTTAATGAGTGCATAGTGTTCTAAACTCTAAAGAGAAAGGAGAGCGCTGCGACATGGCTGAATTTTCTGAGATAAAGCACAAGGTAAAATAAAGGATGCAGCACAAATCACCTGTCTGAGCACCAGAGGAAAACAATAAGTGATAAGGGATGTTCCTAGATGATCCATGTTCACCACAGCAAACTTGATAATTACTTTTGTCATAAATAAAATCAAATATAAATCATCTGAAAATCTTACACTTATTAGGAAGGAACACGTCATGGCCTTAAACTGCAGTAGATTATAGTTCCCTAACAAAGTTATGACTGCTTAGCTCTTTGCTCTCAATAATTTGTATATTTATTTTGCGATAGAATCATATACTGATGGATTTCAGGTTGAAAATGTCTACTGAACTCAGTGCATTTACATTAACATCAGGGAGAGTTGTGTGTTGGAACACACAGTGTGTGTATACTTTATGCTTTATATTTTCTTTACTTTGCCTTTTTGAGTTCCTGTTAATGCATTATGCTTATGTCCACATAATACAGAAATGTGCACATGTAAACACAGCCTTCTCAACAATGGTGGCTTATTCACACACACACACACACACACACACACACACACACACATAAAGTACACTCATTACAAGCTACTCATGCTGGGCAATATGCACCTTGAAAAGAAAAACACACATAAATGGCTGTAAACGCACACAATTTAGCAGCAATACAAGAACCTGTGCTGTTAGTCAGTCGTTCTGTCCTTCAATGTGTGTCCAAACTGACATTTTAAGTGTAGTTTAGGTTCCTTAATTTCTCAGAGGAAGAGCTTCTTCGTATGCAGTAATCCTCTCTTTTCGAAGTAAAATAACCTGGAGGTGTGGCGTTAGAAGAAACTCCTCTTTGCTGCCAGCTGTGGGCTTCATTAGCCACCACTACCACAGCAAAGCAGAACTCTCAATGGTCGAGTTGTTCTGCAGGCCCCAAATGAAATATGAATGAGGCTAAACTGGGACAGCAGGATAGAGGCTCCACATCTCCTTTGAGCAAAAAGCTCAATAACTGTGCAGTCCTTTATCAGCTTAATGAGTTTATTTCTTCACAAAAAGCAGTTCTACCTCTGAGAAATATTTGCACAACTAAAGCTACACTCACTCCACGTTGACTCAACCTGTTGACAGCATACAGAGAGGACTGAAACTTGAGATTAATCTTGATAGTTGCCGTACAGTTTCAAGCTGCTTAAGTTCTGTTGTAGAAGTATGGCATCAACCTAAGTAGATTATATTGTTTTCTATATACAGTTATGTAAATCAACATCATACATGAAGAGCAGGTTTATGACTAGAAGCACAATTAATGGTCCACCGTCTGTGTAAGTTTAAATGCATCTTTACTTCCATTTTCAACATCAAGGTGAACAGAGTGGAGTCATTTTCAGTAAAGCTGAAATTGGGTTACAGCTGTGGTAATAATTAGCCTTCTCCCTATAAAGAATGTATCAATCTAAAGACCAAATTATATGTGTGTCTTCTATTATTTTTTGTGTCTGTAGTTTGTGCCTATAAATGGTTTGGTGTTGATATTTTCATGTCTTTGTGTGATCTGAAACTGAAAAGCTTCGCCAAGTGCAGTAAATATTCAGGAGCTTGTTGGTAAAGTCGATACTAGCTCTACTCCAAAGTCCAGAGTCTTCTTTGTAAAAGAGTTGTGACAGAAAATATGTGAAGCGCCAGTGGTAGTAATTTCTAACATTCAATAAACCGCTAATGCTACGAAAACACTTGTATATTTTTTAGCTAATGCTGTTAAATGTTCAGTTTAAAGGCTAGACATTAAGGACCAAAGTTAAAGTGATCAGTTAGCCTTTAACTGAGGAAAACCACCAAATTCCTTAACAACATGTGCAATAAAATGTGGGTTTTAGCATTGTTTACCATTATGCTGCATTGTTAGGCTGTTGCCTGATAGCACTCATCGTATTGATTGTAAAGTATGCTAATGTTTATAAGTAATGTGTCATGTTATATCCTAAAATGTTAACAAGCAACACAAGATGATATGCTAATATTAGCTAGCATGAAACAGTGATACAGCTCTTGTTGATCATGCTTATTCTTTGGCATTAGCGTCACTCTAAAGCAAATTTTTAGTAGGACAATATCCTATTTGCTATTTTTCGTTAGTTTTTTTGCTGGCAATTGTATGTAAATGTACTCACAATGACGGCTCATATTCTTCCCCAAACAAAAACTTGCACACAGCAATTAAAAATGTAGTAACGGATACAATTACAATGGCAAAGAAAAATAAAATAAGATAAATAACTTAACAAAGGTTAACCCACTGATTATCTGTGTAGATATCAAGCTAAGCGTTTTACATCTGTGTCACGGTTTTGCAAAGTATCAGTCCACAGGGTTCAGAACTATTTGGTTCAGCAGTTAGTTCAGAGCCAGGGTACTTTTTGTTTGTTTTTGGTTCTTGAAAATTACCACTTACTGTCATAACCCTTCTTCATGGTACACTTTGGTCCATGTGTTTCATTCAGTTGCTTGTAAAAGTCAGTGCCTCCGTGTGTCTTTGTTCCAAATGAAATATTTAGAAGGTTTTCTATAGGATTTGCTCTGCACATTATTCTTAAAATATGTTTTTTCTTTTTTAATATGAGACATTACTGTATGTGCTTTACAGCAGGAAGAGATATGTCCTAATATTGCTGGCTTGGTTAGAGATGGCGATCCATGTGGTGCAATAAAATGAAAATATAGGAATAATTTGAGTGATACTGCATGTTTATTATATTTAAATATATATACCAGTTTCTTTGTGTTACTCAGCATTTACTTTAAGATTATTCACTCTTATATTATTATCAGTCACCTGAAGTCTCTTGTCCTTTATTTTGAGAAATTTAAAGTAATCTGGGTATTGCAGAGTTGAACTAAGATCATCATTACATGTATACATGTAGCACACCTATGGTATTTTCATTTTTTAAAGAGAAACAAATTGTAAATTTGCCTCACATGTCTTTCATATTTTGAGAAATTTTGTCATGACTGGCACCTACAGTGTGGTGTGCATCCACTTTGCTTATATTTTTTGATTTACAGTATGTATAACACTGACAACCTATATTCTAAGATTCCCAAATTAAATAAAGAGAAACTTCCCAACAACACTTTATCTAATGAATGAGGGAAAAAAGGAAGAAATTTATGACTCCCTTACGAAAAAGAAGTATATTCAAGTATACTGTTAGTATACTTCTTTTAAACTAAAAATTAGGAAGTATACTTTCAGTATACTTTTTATGTACTTATCAGAGGTAAACTAAAAAGTGGGCCAATTTACTCCCAATAAGTATTAAAATAGTATACTAGTGAGTATATTAGAATACATAGAAGTATACTTACTATATTTGAAGTATACTTAAAAATACTTTGAGTAAATAAACTTTAAGTATACAAATTTTTTGTAAAGGGAGCAACAGAGTAGGCATCCCGCAATCAGAGGGTCAACCGAAGGTGCCCAGGAGGTAATGATCCTTTAGACTTAGTAGCAGCTTTCCTGTGTGCTCCCTCTTAGAGTTCTGCACTCAATTTCTAAGGGTGAGCCAGATTGTTGTATGAAGGAAACTCTTCTAAATCCCTTCTATTTGGAATCTCTTTATATCGGTCACTGCCCAAAGGTCATGATCCTGAGGGGGAACACAGACTGAGTGGTAAATTCAAAAGGTTTGCTTTCTGGCTTGCTTCAATCTTCACCATCATGACAGTGTTCAAATCCACCTGCCAAAAAATGTAGCACTGATAAGGTTGTGTGTAAAGCGCCTTATTTATGAAACATGTAGCCTGGTAATTTGTTACAGAGTACGCTTTCATAAGTAAGTAAGTAAAGTTTATTTGTAGAGCACTGTTTAGATGAGACACCACAAGCCAGGCGGGGAGCAGTTCATGCTCTTGTTTGCTGCCTCCTGTGGTCTTTAAGCCTCCAGGCTCCACTCTTTCCCCCTCCGTTCAGCTCGGCCAAAGCTGTGCGCAGCCCTTCGTGAATTAGTCACTGTCTATGCACAAAACATGAGAAAGCCTTGGTGACTCACGGGGAGGACGGAGGCTTCCATAGTTCCCTTGAGAAGCACCAACAGCGCTTGCCACGGCCGGATGTGGTCACAGGAGGCCCTGCGCGCATCCTCGTTAGTATAGTGGACAGTATCTCCGCCTGTCACGCGGAAGACCGGGGTTCGATTCCCCGACGGGGAGCACTTCATGCTTTTGTTTGCTGCCTCCTGTGGGCTTTAAGCCTCCAGAAGACACTCACTCTTTGCAGAGGATTTGCAGATGAGCCACATCTTTAAAAGAGCTCTCGGCGCAGGAGGCTGTTGCTTACGGCCATACCACCCTGAACACGCCCGATCTCGTCCGATCTCGGAAGCTAAGCAGGGTCGGGCCTGGTTAGTACTTGGATGGGAGACCGCCTGGGAATACCAGGTGCTGTAAGCTTTTGCACTTCTC
>OMLM01018966.1:0-62732 GCA_900302695.1 Helostoma temminkii | reverse complement strand
GGGGGCTAGGTTGCGAATAGCCTTAAAGGCATACAGAAGGATTTTAAAGTCAATTCTATATTTGACAGGAAGCCAGTGGAGTTGTTGTAGAACAGGGGTAATGTGTTCGGATGTGGAGGTTTTGGTGGTGATGCGAGCGGCTGAGTTCTGGACCAGTTGGAGCTTATGAAGTGATTTTTTGGGGAGGCCGAAGAGAAGAGAGTTGCAGTAGTCGATATGAGAGGTGACAAGGCTATGAACAAGGATGGAAGTCGTATGGGAGGTGAGGGAGGGACGGAGACGATTAATGTTCCGTAGATGAAAGTAAGCAGACCTGGTGATGTTGTTGATGTGGGATTGGAATGATAATGAGCTATCGAGGATGACACCAAGACTCTTAACCTGGGGGGTGGGGGAAACTGGAAAACTGTCAATATACATGGAAAAACTGTCAACTTTGGCAAGTGTAGATTTTGTGCCGACAAGGAGGAGTTCCGTTTTATCACTGTTTAATTTCAAGAAGTTTGAGGTTAACCAAAGTTTAATATCAGCTAAACAGTCGATAAGGGCGATGGGAGGGAGTGTTGAATTTGGCTTGCTGGAGACGTAGAGCTGGGTGTCATCAGAGTAGCAATGGAACTGTATATTGTACTTGCGAAAGATAGTGCCTAGGGGAAGAAGGTAGGTGATGAAGAGTATGGTTCATTGATTATCCCCAAGACTTTTGGGCAAATATTCTGTGGACTGATGACACAAAAGTTGAAGTTTTTGAATATGTGTGTCCTGTTACATCTGGCATAAATATAGCACAGCATTTCGTAAAAAGAACATCATATCAGCAGTCAAACATGGTGGTGGTAGTGTGATGGTCTGGGGCTGCTTTACAGCTACAGGACATGGACAAATTCTCACAATTGATTGAAACATGAATTCTGCACTCCACCAGAAAATCCTGAAAGAGAATGTCCGGCTATCAGTTTGTGACCTCAAGCTAAATCACACTTGGGTTATGAAGCAGGAAAATTAAGATTTTGGAGTGGCCCAGTCAAAGTCCAGACGTATGAGATGCTGTGGCATGACCATAATGCTCGAAAACCCTTCAAAATGGCTGGATTAAAACAATTCTGCAAGGAAGAGTGGACCAAAATTGTTCCACAGCAACGTGAAAGATATTAGGTTTATGCGGGATTTCTTCGTCACATAGGGCCAGGCAGGTTTGCACAGCTTTTTGCCCTTAATAATATAAAATTTCAGTTGTTTTGTAAAAAGTTCAGAGCCAGAACAGCATCATGTGTGCCAATGCTGTAACTATGTGCATTGTTACAATATTGTTATTGATGAACAGATTGTTGTGGACAGAGGTTCAATAAAAAGATTAAACATTAACCAGTTTGTCATTCCAGGTATGTTTAACCCTGTCACAGGGCAGATGAACATTGATTTTTTTTTCTTACTCGCTAGTGGAGGACATTTAATCACACTGAGTTCTGTAGTATCTCATTTAGTTTGCTGCAGTTCAGCACATTTTACATTATTAATTAGTTCACTATAATTAACAACATAATTTGCCCATAAAGGACACAAACAGCACAAAACATTCATTCAGACAACACAATATATAGACAAAAACTGTACGTCAATATACAAAAGTGTACCAAAACACTGACTTTATTGTCATGTGATGAACCATTGAGACATGTGTGTCATTTCACCTTTATCTTTAGAAAGAAGAAGTAGCGAGTGTGATGGAGAAACAGATCCCGTGGTTAAGCCCAGTATTAGTAAGATGATGACATCTGACTAGTAGGGGTCCTACCAGTTGATTCCCTCTGGCACTATTGCAAAAGTGTGCTTAACGGTTAAGCAAGTGCATTGGCACGCATACACATTTCTTACTTTTGAATGGACTATTTCCTCTATTTCAGCTAGCACATACACGTAGTTACAGGGTTTTTCATCTTTTAACACTGAATGATTTATTTAGTATTTAGTATCTGAGTTATTTGAGTTATTTAGTTCAGATTTTTTTCACGCTGACCAGCAGGAGAAGACACGTTTATGACAAAATGAAAACAAATACTTACCTTAACTGATGCAGAGGGATGAGAATGGGTTGGTATTTAACCCCAATTACTTTTAGAAGTCACACAATTAGTTCACCTGAGCCCAGCCAGCCTGAGTGCGGTAAATGTGTGTCGGGTAATTTCTGTTAATAACCCTAACCTGGATTTGGAAGGTCAGTGTATTGGCGAAAAGCTAAAACATGAAACTGAATATCACTGAATATCCTTTGGATGCAAGGTTTGGCAATAACAAAAACACCATGAAGCATGGTGGTGGCAACATCATGCTGTAAAGATGCTTCTCTGCAGCAAAATACAGAGATCCTGGAGGAAAACCAGATGCAGTTTGTAGGTGCATCTCAGGTCTCTCATAAGATTATTCCTCGCTCGTTGATTCAAGCTCGACCCAAAAATCGTGCTAGTCCTCCATGCTGAAGGACGTATCAGGTCTGTGGAGCGATGTATGAGGAGCGATAATCAAGGACACACAAAACCATCCTTCTGAGAAAGTCTTTTAAATAGACACACCTCTTTATTGGAAATAAATAAATTGGCTTCAGCTGACCACCAGTTTTATACTGAAATTGATATTAGAATCAATTTAAAACTCCCAGAATTTTATATACTGTTTCACCATTTGACTAAAAGTTAACATCTCTCAGAAATAAATGTTGGGTATTATCATTTCCACTCATTTATATCAGGCTGAACATTTCTGTGTGTCTAAAACATCTGGTTCAATGAATAACTGATACACAAGCTGCCTGTGTTCATATTACTTTGCTATTTTTTTATCTCTAATTTGATACTTTGGACATTCATTAATACATTTACTAATTTGATACAAAAATAGGCAAAGTGATCAAAGCAATGAAGCCACTAATATGTGTTGGTCTACATTGTGATTAGAGAGAAGTTGTGTGTCTAAAAATCATACAGACACATGGGGTAGTGTGTGTGTTGACATTTAAGGAAAGGCGTTTAAACATGTTTGCGTGTCACAGCATGTAGAAGAGAACTATGTCTTGTGATTGTAGTTAACCTCATATTATGTGGCCTCATGAGTGGTCACCTTAAAACTGGGCATACTAATGAAGATTATGTAATGTATGAGCTGTGTTTTCTCACCTCCTGCAGCTATGTGAAACAATTTTTGCTTGATAAATTAATTTGTGCCTAAACATCAGACAAAATTACTTGATCTCCTTAGTAGTATGTCTTGGCACAAACATGAAGGGCAAACACGCCATCAGTAGAAATTCAAGATTACAATAACACTTTTTTATCTTCACACTTTCATTTTGGGTGCCATCTGATCAAAATGCTGCTTACTCAGCAATGTTCTGTCGAAACTGATGCACAGTATTTATAACATCTAAGTCATCTGAACATGTGCTTCAGTGCATAAAACTCAAGGACCTTTTGTACAAAGCCATTCATTAATACGGTCAATACCATAAATTTCCTTCACTTTTATTTCTGATTTAGAAATAGTGCAGAATCTTCCTTGTTTATTTTGTCTTGTTTTCCTAAATCCTAAAACGTTTTGATTATTTCCAGGTTTACAGGCAAATGTCACAGATTTTTAAAGCGGTCTCCGACATTTGGACTCCAAATTAACATCTGAGCTTTTGCTCTAGTCTATTGACATGACATGACATGAGTAAATAACCATCTTACGTTATGAAGTAAACATGAAGCTGGTTACTCCAGTCTTCCCAGAGCAGGCAGTGGTTTTACTGGTTTTATATAAGATGTTCATTTTGGTATCCATACTGTCCATACATGACGGAGTGACTTGTGCTGTGTAATGAATGGGATGTTTTAGAAAGATTTACTTTAATGAGAGGTACATGGGTGTTTGTGTATGTGTGATAATCCTTGTCTCACTTATAGGAGAGCCCCTCTCTCTAGGTCTGTTCCCTTTCATAAGTGTTAATAAAGAAAACCAAAAAAGAAAAAAATTCCACTAACATTAGTACAGCCGCTGGAAAAGCAGGCACAGCTGTGACAGATATCCCAGGCATTCACAAACAGACCACTGTCAACCCAACCCTTTCAGTCCACAAAAGTTCAACATTCGCTGCCATTGGTAAAATGCATCTATAGCGGCAGAGCAGGTGATTTTTTCTTTATAGAGTAGAGCTTTTGTCGACCCCAGAAACAGTAGCATTCTTCACTGTCTAACACTCAGCTTCCAGTTTGTGTTAAACCAGAGAGAGTTTTCATCAATGCCACACAGTGAGCAGCCAGTCAACCCAGTCAGTAACACTCACTGTTGTTTTTGTGTAAGTTATATGAACTTTGGCTCAACAAACATCCACATCTGGAGTATGTCTCACTGGCACTTGGTTTGTTGGGAGTGCAGCAGCAGAGCTTATTTTCTGCGGTCACTGAGGAGGAGGGGAAGAATTTTCTCTGCTTCATTTCTCAACATTTTTCACACTCACACTCAGAGAGAGATAAACACTACTGACAGAAAAGAGGGAGGGAACAGGCCAGAAAAGGAAGGAAGAGTCTTCCTATATAAATAGAGTGGGACAAGAGCAGAGACCTGGCTGGAAGCATTTGGAGAGACCCTCAGTGGCTGACCTTAGTGAAGTGAGTAGTAAACTGGAAAATGTTACATCTTAACCAATACACATTTTGTTTTTGCAGCACGTTCTGTGGCTTCACAGGAGGCTGTCTTGTTAGTTAAAACTGTGGTTTAATGGCTTGTATCTAGTTTTAATTTGTGTCAAGCTTGTGAAACTTTTTTTAGATAAAATGAGTGAATCATTCCTTCACAGGAAAGTGTGCACTCGTTTATCATGACTGAAACAAACCAATTTAATTTAATTTTTGTCTCCTTTTCACAGGTGCAGGAGCAAAAGCCCTGTATTTGCGTAATTGTGCAGTTGCAAAAGTATTGTTTCTAGATTGTCTACTGTTGCGTGTGTGAGACCATGCCGAGTGCTGACAACAGTTTGACTGTCCGCCGCTGGCTCACCTTTTTTACGGGTCTAGTGGAGTGTCTGTGTTTTGCTGGAGCTGTGTTTGGATGGGCTTCACTTGCTTTTGTCCTGAAGACAGAGGGATACTTCAGTTCTCTGTGTGTCAACACAACAGTCAATGCAACACAGGTCTTAGGTCAGTTCATCTTCACCTCCTCTTCTTTGAATTCTGCATGTGTGTAGATATCACCCAGTGTTGTCATGCTGTAATAGGTTTAACAATGTCTTTTTAAGCATCTGGATTTTAAAAATCAGTTACAACTCTTAAAAACATCTGTAGAGTGAAGATCAGCTGTTTAATCATATATTGCTACACCTTCTCTTGTTCTCTACTTTTCTGCATCTTCAGACTGCAGTGGACAGGATGAACAGTTTTCCCTTGTTTTTACCATCGCCTCCTTTATGAACAATTTCCTGACGCTGCCCAATGGGTTCTTGTTTGACCGGTTTGGGACTACCATCGCTAGGCTCTTTGGAATGTGAGTCCAACACCTAAATTTCTTCAAAACATGGCTGTAAGCAATTAAAGTAAGTAAGTACTTAAGTACTTAAATACTTACTTAAGTACTTAAATACTTACTTAAGTATTAAGTTAGTAATTTTTTATCTCAACATTCAAACCACAGTGACATAATTTAAACTATGCCCTTTACATCTGCAGAGAAATTTAATCAGTCAGCATTTTCTTTTTCTTTTCTGAATTTAGTCTTTTGATGAAAACAAAACCTTGATTGACAGAAATCTGTTAAACATTTTTTAATGACTGCAGATCAATCTCAACCTCAAAGTAAATTGGCCTGTAGCACATAGCACAGAGTTATTACACATCTCTTTTTGTGAATCACTTCTGCTGACAACACTGACAAATTAGAAGTCAGGTCAGATCAGTAAAATTCTGCAGCAACAAAACACACATCAAAAGGTCCATAGAGCAAAAGCTTGCTAACTAACCCCCGACAAACACATAACGAATTTATTAAGCTGCAGCATTTTTTATTATTATTATTAAGTTATTATATTTTCACTACAGATTATTTCCTTGTCACCATCTCTCTGCGTGATTTCTTCTCTGTCTACTTGGTGACTAAGCTAATACTACTGTGCAAAAGCACATGCAGCTGTAAATTTAGTGTCTCTGGTATTTCCCTCTGAGGGATTCACAAATCTGTTTGCTTAATAGTTATTTTCTCACAAGGAGGGAGGGTGAGAGGGACAGTCATTCATAAAGGCAAGCACATTGCATTGTTTGTATTTGTGTGTGTGTGTGTGTGTGTGTAAAAAAGAGGACACTTAGAAAACCAAGAAAGGCAGAAGGAAAACACATAGAAGGCACGTGAAATATGTTATGTAAATGAATAAATCAAATACTTCAAACTGTATACACCAAAGACTGGCAAAGAAATGATGATGATGAAGACATAGAAATGTAAGGTATTTTATAACCAGAGGATGAAGCAATCTCAGAGTGATTTTTTGTGGGTGCATATCTTATTGAAATTAAGATTTAAAAAATGATTCATATACAGTATGTCATATAGCCTAATACCACATTCAAGTTCTAGGCCAGTTTATTGCCCCAGACATGTTTAAATCCACAATAACAAACTGGTCCTAAGAGCATCCAGATGTTTCTACTAAAACTGAGTTGAGAGAAAGTAAAAGACATGGAATGTAAATAGTTGGACAAGAGTTGGAAAGCTTATGATGGACTAAGAGAAGGAAATTAAACTGGGTGAAAAGTTCTTCAAACAGTAGCAAGAGCTCTAAACCTGCATGTCAGTGTATGTTTATTATGATATCATCATCATATAATATCAAGTGTCTCATCTTTCTTTGGCTGAACATTTGTGTGTAAAAGGATTTTCTTTTCAGATTCTCTAGTTTCAAGCCTTTGAAACCATCACTGTTCATTTTATAGCTGGTGCTGTTGATCTCCTTAAACATGACTTGATGACACTTGAATTTCATTTTTCCCACCAGATCTCTTTACACCACAGGAACATTGATGGTGGCTGTGTCAACGTCAGGTATGAAGTAGTTTGTTTCATGTTTTTCATTCGCTTATTATTTAAAAAGAAATGTAAATTAAAGGACTGAGATGCTTCCACTACCAGTTTAAGATTCTCTGTGTTCTCATTTTGCCTTTTTCCATCAGCTCTGTCGAACCTGCTTTTCCCAGCTCTTTCCCTCCTGGCAGTCGGTGGCATCTTGATTCTCGTCACTAACATGCAGGTATCATCCACAAAGACACATGTTTATATATTTTTTTGTTTGTTCATGAATGAATTTTGAATTATGAAAAGTTATAGTCACTATTAGTAACACTTAAAGGTACAGTAGAAGAGACACATGGCCAAGAACCACTAATTCATCCCATGACACATTTCTGAGGAAAGCTGGCTGAGCGCTCTTTATGTATCTAACAGAGTCTGACTTCATCGTGTTCAAAATCTATTTGGCAGGTCAACCCAGCAGAACTCTCAAAAGCATTTATATGGAAGATTTTTACTGAATACGTGCAAGAAAGGAGAGGCCTAATTCATAATGCACAAATAAATCCACACACACAGACGCTTCAGTGCTATATACTGCAGTATACTACAGTATACTACAGTATACTACAGTACTGTCCTTCAGTTTTTATCAGTTCAAATTCCTCTCCTAAAGGTTGGGAACCTGTTTGGCTCACATCGCTCCACCATCATCACTCTCTATAATGGAGCCTTTGACTCTTCCTCAGCTCTCTTTCTTGTAGTTAAGGTAAGAAACGTGCACATTAATAAAACATCAATGATAAAAGTCTTGATACTGTCTCGTTAATACTGATCTCCACTCCTCTGTCTTGTCTTCCACTGCAGTTGGTCTATGAGTCTGGCATCTCTCTCCACACCTCCTTCTTCTTTCTTTCTGGTTGCAGCGTCATTCACCTGCTCAGGACTTTCTTCCTGCTTCCAAGGAAATTCATACCCTACCCAGTGCCTGATGACTACACATATGGGTAATTCCGAACAAATCACTCACCACTTCATCTCCAGGGATGCGTGAAAATAAAAAAACACTGAAATTTAACATAAAACCAGAAGTACAAATGTGATTTTATGAGTGGCTTTTTAGTGCAACAATGGATCTGCTTACTTGACTTCAGGATGGTGATAAATAAAGTCAGCTGCAAATTCAGATAGAAAAACTTCTATCAGACTTTTTATACTGCAGTTTATTTTCACAGCATCATCATAATTTTCACTGTGTGCTTTTTCAAGTAAATATAAATTATCAACTCCTACAACCTTCTCAGTCTGTAGCTGACCCCTCTGTGACCTTTGACCTCTGTCAGGATCACCTGTGGTAAATCAAAGACTCTGAGCGCACAGGTGGTACCGAACGGTGACGCAGAAAATACAACAGAGGAAACGCCGCTGGCCAGAGGCGCCCCTGTGAAACAAGGTTTGTGTGTGTGACTGCACGGTTTTGAAGTTTACTGTGGCAAAGATAAATGCACAGTGACACATGACAAATCATCATATAGTATGTTATTTCTCCACCATAATCTTCACTTTCTTCTTTCTTCTTTGTCTTTGTCTTCGTTTTTTTCATCTCTGTGTGTGATCTTGTCTCTTGTCAGTGAAGAGTTTCCGCGAGTGTTTGCTGTCCAGGTTCTTTGTGTGGCACCTGCTTTGGTTGTCAGTGATGCAGCTCAGACATTACCTGTTTATCGGCACCCTTTACTCCATGCTGCATAGGCTGACCGAAGGGGAGCCTGCACTGGGTAAGCGAACACACACAACAATACACCATGATGCCATAATGGACATACTGTGTCTGCTTATTAGATAAATCTCCTTATTAGTTAAACATACATCATGGTAAAATACTTCCTTGTCATCAGAGCGCATGAATAAAGACTTACTGTATTATATTATTAACAAACTGCTGTAGAGAATTTATAGCACCTTACCTTAACGTCACATTGATGTGACTAAAGACACTATAAGTACAGACTTTAACACAGCAAAGTGGAAAAACATAACACATAATGACACAAGGTACACATGATATTAATGAAACTGTTTTAGAAGAAAGGAGACGCACCGTGTTTTATCTGGCAACAGGGTAGTGTGGATGTAGTTAAGCTTTCCTATGTATATAGTGTATACAAGTAAAAGGGAAAATACTTCCCTAAACGTTGCTGCAGTATAAGTAGATGTACCGCTCAAAATTCTTCACTCAAGTTAAAGAACTAGATACTCTAACTTTCAGTATATTATTATGAAAATAATTTTTCTGGGCGTCAATGTGACAGAGTTACTGATTCAAAACAAAACATTTATTAAACTTGATAATGTTGATAACCTGAATGTAAATGCCTGATCCAGTTTTATTCCAGCTGTGCCTCATAAATAATAAAAGTTTCTGCAGAAATCTGTTCTCATCAAACTATTTACTTTATCAAATCTTTTTATTATTACTCTGTGGTAGCACTGGCAGTGGCAGGCACGTAGAAAACCTTTCTATCTTTCAGATTTGTTGAACTGTTACTTATCTAACCATCTCCTCCTTATTTGCACATCCCTGCAGTGAGTCAGTACATCAATGCCTTTGCTATAACACAGCTGTGTGGTGTGCTGTGTGCTCCCTGGAACGGCCTAATCATGGACAGACACAAGGGCAAAGCCCGTCTTTCAGGTAACAATCACTAGTAGTACTGAACCTAAATACATCCCATGCCAGAGCGCGTGTTTGTCCCGTGTGTTCCAGTGGGCGTCTGAATATCAAAGGGAAGAAGAAAGTTTGCAGTATAGCACAGCAACCCCCACAACCCACACCCCCACTGAGTTCCTCTTTCTAGCTTTACACACCAAAATAAAGAAACCAACAAAGCTGTGGTTTATGAAATGCACATTTAGGTTTAGCCTTTATTCATGGTCGCACGTTACAGCATCTGTAAGAAAAAATTTTGATTTTTCTGCTCTCAGTCGTTTGGATGTGTCCTAATATTTATTATTTTAGTGTTTTTCATTTGTTTGTTTTTAATATGTGGATATTCTTTCAGATGTCCAGATGATGTTATAATAATACAGATCAAAACACCTTTACTGAGAACTAGCTATTAACACCACGCTTAACCTTAGCAACTGCACACATGACAGCTTATAAAAATAGTCGATTTTATACTGTAAGTTAAGAACCATTGCAAACCATCTGTCAACTGTGATTATAAATGAGTAGAAATGTACTGTACGCCTTGGTACAACTGTATGGTGGCATAAAATGTATTTTTAGAATTTTAATGGGTTAGTAATTCATTAAATTTGACCTCTGCACAAAGGCTTAATTATCATGAGAACACAAGCGTTTTCATTTGTATATTTGTGTTTGTGTGTGCAGGAGAGAGTGAACAGGAGGCGGACCTGCGTTCTTCGGTGCTTTCTCTCTTTGTAACTGCTCTGCAGTGTGTGCTGTTCTCAGTTTGTGCCTCCACCCCATACCTGCCTCTTCAGTACCTCACCTTCATCCTGCAAGTGCTCAACCGCTCCTTCCTCTATGGCGGCAACGCAGCCTTCCTCAGTATAGCGTGAGTGACAGAACGCACAAAAATACATGCTAGTAAGTTCCTGATGTGGTCAGCAGATAGAAAGACATATTTGTAAGTATAAACATACTGTAAACACACATAGTACCACTTGCACACTAATAATGTATCGTGTTATCTATATGTAATGCATGGCTGCATAAAATTAACTCTATTTACATTGTGTATCAGTAACGTTTTCCATAAGGATGTATTCAGTTATTCTCTATAGCATTGTATACACATTTATTTGTTAAATGCAAACATTATAAGACACTGATAAAATACAGGGAACGCATTGGATCATGCCAAATAAATAAAGACACCACAAAAACAACATGGTAATATTTTAGAGGAAACATATGCTCAGAAGGATAGGGAACTTGCAAAATTGTGAGTTCAATGTATTATAAGTAAATGTCAAAAAATAAATGTCAGACTTGTTTTTCACACACACTCCCAACTTTAGCACTTTAAGCAGCAAAAAAATGCTATGGAAGACATAACACAGTTGTGATTACAGATAACATGTCTTCATATCCACATCATATCTTATGAAACAGGAGAAGTTATAATTTTCAACAAATGCTGCACATGATATCAGTAAGAACATAAAATGTCTGATTCTAAATACACCGTGCTGTAGTTAGTTTGTTTCCTTCATTTTTGTTACTCTGAGGGATTTTTATTTTCCAGTCCTCGTTCTAAGTTGTTACTTTGTGTGTGTGTGTGTGTAGTTTCCCTCCATGCCACTTTGGGAAGCTGTACGGTCTGGTCATGGCTCTGTCTGCAATATTTTCTCTGCTGCAGTATCCCTGTTTTGCTTTGGTAAATGAGGTTCTAGGTGGAGACCCTTTATATGTGAGTACAAATAATTATACCGTAAATCCTGCCTGCTCGCTCTGGTCTTTAATGTCCCTGGCCTATCTGAACATCCTCTCCATGTCTCTCTCCTCCTGTGTCTGCAGGTGAACATTGGTTTGACGCTGCTCAGCCTGCTCGCATTCATCCATCCCCTCTCCGTCTACCTACACTGTCGCAGTCTTGCCTCCCAGCGAGCCAAGAATAAAGCAATTGATGCTTCCTCTTAAAGTCTGTAGATGAGGCCTCTAACTTGCACTTAAATGTTCCTAAATATCACCAGTGACACTGTTACCTCATTGGTTTGTTCATTTTTCTTGTGTGGCTTTGTTAACATGTGTTTACGCTTTGAAATGTATCACAGTGGTTAAAAAAGCATTTAGGATGGCACTGAAGTGTGGTTTTAAGCAGCATTAAAGTGTTTTCACCACATATTTGGAGCATTTTCCAAATAAATTGACTGTTTGTGCAACAATTAGGAGCATATGGTGTGCAGCCTACACCAACCAACCTTCTGCATAACGTCTGCTTCTTTTGAATATTATAGGATATATCATTTTATTTTCACTGAGTGAAAATAATTTTAGTCCTTGTGACATTTTTTACAGTACTCAATACTTATTCTGCATCTTACAATCAAGGACTGGTGCTAATGTACTTTTGGGACACACAGCTACTGTTGCTTTTGTCTGAGCTTTTTTTTTTTCAAATTCAACATGCTGGCGGCTCTGACTGTACTTTTTAAACTGTGAGTGTGTGACACTTGTGTTTTTGTTTTATTTTATGTATGTATATGATAAGTTCATGGCATTTTTATATTCTGTGCAATACCATATATCCCACCATGGATAATGCAATTTATTATGAAACCTGAAAATATTATACATAATGTTGCATGTGCATAGTCTTTCTTGGACATTACTCAGTGAAATCCATGTGTTTATTCACTAAGTGCACTTCAGTGTCACTGTTCTGTGAGGCAGTAGAGCAGGAAAGCGTTCTGCTGCCTGTTGGCCTCATAGTGGAACTGTTAGATACCAAACATTTAACCAACAGTAAAATTATGGTGATTTATTTGTATCCCGTATGTGAAGTTTCAGATCTTCAGTG
This sequence comes from Helostoma temminkii, assembly GCA_900302695.1. Classification (NCBI taxonomy): domain Eukaryota; kingdom Metazoa; phylum Chordata; class Actinopteri; order Anabantiformes; family Helostomatidae; genus Helostoma; species Helostoma temminkii. The sequence goes on along the minus strand of OMLM01018966.1, from coordinate 50,157 downwards.
CAATTATGTAGTTTAGTGGCAGAATTTGTGGTCATGAATTATGTTTCTCAGTGAAAACGTGCCATAATTTTGTTGATATGCAGGATCAAAAAGGGACACTGTGTAATTTTTGTTTTTTGTGCCAAGATTCAATGGTGGAAAAAGTGTTGAAATATAAATATACCAAATTAAATGTATTTTTTGTTGTCAACTTTAGCAGTGTTGTGCAGCATTTTTCCTTTTGGGGTTTACTTTTGTCCAAATACATATTTCATGGTTTCATGGTTACTTGCAGGAGGATCAGGGGTGGGACTACAAATGTTATAGTTGGGTTGACACACACTGAAAGAAGAAGAAAAGTACTAAAGTGTTAAAAATGAACCAAAGCAAATGCCAAGGTAAAGGTTCAATTAACGTAAAGATCAGACTTATGCTGCAACAGTATAATTATTTACTTTCTAAAGAAAAGTAGATTTGCATGTCTCAAATTTGTCCCAAGCCTGTACTGCAGAGTGAGGGGGTGGTGTTTGAAAGACATGAGGGTCTAATGAAAGATGCTATTAGGTTGTGGAAATCAGGGTATCTTGGTCTTTGTTGTACCTATTTTGATGGTCCAGTCCCTCATAAGTGCTGCCATCCAGTGGGAGGACAAAAGTCAGAATAACAGGGGATGACAATCAGTGGGAAGACATAACCTGACTGGAGCTGTACACCCAACCCTGCAATCACAATTACGTTTTTGTCCAAACCTGCAGGATTCATGGCAGCCCCAGAGGACTTTTGGGAGTGTGTGTAGGAGTTGCCATGTTGTTACTGATAGTGATGAAGAGGTTTCACATGGGGCCCAATCGTCTCGGGAAAAATCTCTGCCAGGGCTCAAAACGTGAAGTAACAGAGACACTCCTCCACAACAGCCTCCCTTGAATTCTCTGTGTGCCATAACACAGTGAGCGCTGAAAAATGTATCTAATGTGTGTGTGCGTGCATGTGCAGAAAGCATGTGCTTGATGACAGGTTCTTTCCATACATCTGCGTCATGATGATCACAACCTCAACATCTCTGTGATTTAAAAATACAGACTTGCTTGAGCAAATGTAGGCCAGAAATAGAAGTGAAGGCAGGAGGAGTGTAGGGTAAAAATAAGCCATTAATGATGTGATCTGTTATGTGTTATGTGTTATGTTTTTTTTTCTTTTTGGAATGAGTGTGTTGCGGGAACTGAGGACACCTTTATGACACAGATTTGACAGGCTTACTCAAAATGTTCCAGTTCGCTCATGTCTGTTCTCTTTGATTTGTGCAACAGTAGAAAAAAATGTGATGGCCTCACATTGTCAGTGCAAATGTGCTGTTTTCCATCTGCTGTGGAGAGCTGGTGGCTAAGCAAATTACCTCTGAAACTCAGTGAATGAATGGCTCAACAGACAGTACAGTGAGCTTATTTTTGCACTGATGTTGTGGGTTGTAGTCCAAGCACATCGAAGTGTACACACACACTGAGAGTTTATCAGTGTTATTAGTCACAGTTTAATGTTTCACTTTACTGTAATTGCAAGTGAGGAAAAAATGAAATGAAGAATTAATTACTCAAAATAGACAAGCACTTGTCAGGAACCATGTTAACATACTCTGTGTGCTTTGGGTCTGCAGGTTCGTTTTAGTGGGAACTAACAATGTGCATTCAGTTTTCAGTGTAATTTTGAAGTATTTATACTTTACTTATTCCAGTTTTAATATTTTTAATTCATTAGTTTTCAAAGATATACTATAAAACGTATTAAACATGTAGTTACTACAGTTTCCCTACAAAAGGTAACATATTGTGAAATATTGGAATAGAATAGAATAGATTTTATTGTTATTGCACATAAAGTAGAAGCACAATGAAATATGTTGACAACAATACAAACAGGGCACACAACATTAAGTATAATGTGTACTATATAGTATATAAATGTATAAATATTAATTATATTATTAACCAGTTTAATTAAACTGACCAACTACAACAGTATTTAAGTTAAAATAATGTAATGTAACATTCACGTGGGTGCTTTTACTATTAATACCTTATGTAAATATTTTCTACTGCTCAAGAATTGATACGTGCTTTTCCTTTCATAAAATCATTACTGCAGGATTTTTAAATGTTACAAAGCACTTTTCAGTGGTTGCCACCAAACCATTTTCACAAATATTATTATTTGACAGACCGAAAAAGCACAGGTACAAATAACAACATTAACGATGGCTCTGTTGCATTTAAGCGAGTCTGTTCCTGGGCTCTGGTTTTGTACATGAACATTTACATACACATCAACAGGAAGCTGCCATAATTAATGTTGTTACCAACACCTGTGCTTTTTATACCCTGACAGGTCAAAATATATGTTATTAAAAAATGTTTCCAGCAGCTTGTGGCTTTTTCCTGTTTCAATACTCCTGTGAACAAAAAAGGGTCAGGAAAAAAAAGGTTTTCCCAATCTGATGTGGGATGTAATGTTTCCCTCTTCTATGCAATATGTACATTTTCAGTTTTCAGTGGCCGCAGCAGTCACGCTACATACCTAGAGTTTGGAGTTATTTTCTCTCTTTTAATTTTTAAAACTGGATTTAAAATATGTGATTTTATTTGTCTAATGCACAATAAAAAAAAACATCCACATCATGTGAAATGGATGATTTTGAGACTTTCAATAACTTAAACAAGTGTTTATTTGTACTAGTTGCAATTATGAATTTTACACAATGAAGTTTCTCTTCTGACAGTTCTACTAAATATCAAATGATTCATTATCTTGTTAACAAAGTCTTGTCAGACCTTTGATGTCCCAAATGACACCCACATTTTCTCTGATTCACACGTCTACACATATAAACCCTCACACTGAATTTTAACTGCTTGGATTTGAAGTAACTTTGGCATTTAATTATAAGCTTATGTTCAAATTCTGTTGTGTGAAAATGAGCCTGTTTTAACATATCACAAAAAATCGATATGTGTTTAATGATTATTTAAATGGGCCTGCATCACATTTAGATATCTCAGTGGAGTGATTCCCAGCATAGACAAATACACCAAAACTTCAAAATATCAATAAAACTGGAGAAGCTTTCAGGAAAGTTAATTTGACTTGAGCAGTCACTGAATATCTAATTCTGATCCTGTACTCATGGACCCTGATGCACCCAGTGGGCAGAAAAACACACTCTGTCCACACTGAAGGTCTGCAGCGCTGTGGCTGAGTGTGTTTGTGTGTGTAAGTGGGGATTAAGGGATGGAGTCAGCAACACGTTTTTTTTTAGGATCAGGACAGATCCTTGGAACATGCTGTGTTTACACCAGTTCAAATGCCAGTGTGCCGTGATTCATGTGGACACAGCAGGCTAGTGAGAGGATGCATGGGAGGGGAGTGGAGATGTGTTGGATGTTACATACATTTATGTAATTTTTGTTCTTATGGGTCATGGCTGTAGCATCACACACACTGAGTATAAGTTTTAAGCTCTTGTTTTTTTTCTTCCAAATAATAGCAGAAGTGCAACCACACACAAAGATGTTCACAGTGATGATAAATATTGTAGAACCTCCCATATTTACTCTCACTGACTTAATACATGCACACACACACACACACTCCTACAGCCTCCCTGAAGATGTAGTGTGTTTGATGAGCTGGCTGCCTCCCCCAGTTACCCTGGAGCCAAGAACAGTGTCAGTAGCAGCTCTTGGGACCTTAACTGTACCACGGCCCCCTGCAGAGGTGTGCTTGCTCGGTTTCTTGTTACTTCACCACAGCCAAGAAAGAGTGTGATTGACTTGGGTCCCCTTAACCGCATGCCCTGCTCTGCGCTCACAGCTTGGAGCTACAGATGACCTTCCACGAAGCATGTTGTGGTGAGTGTGTGTTCACTTGGGAACAGATGATGTGCATCATGATGGACCTGGTCTTGACCCTCCCTTGGCAGAGACTCAGAAGTGAGTAAAGCTGGCTCACCCCGTGGCCTGACACGGTTTAACAACACATGCACAAGACCTCCGTGTCCTGTCCCATCCCACGTTCCGCCTGCACCCTACACAGCAAACCTTGTGCTGCCAGTGGATAATTAGGCCGAATTCAGTTTAACAGGCAGCGGCAGCGTTTGTGCACCGTGCAAAGAAAAGAGAGTATTTACAGTTAATCTGACTGCTTTCATAAAATAAAACAGAAGGTCTGGAGAAGTCCAACTTGATGTACAGTAGTTGTGTTATCCCACTGAACTGAAGTGTACTAGTGTGTAGAAGTATGTCATCTCTCCTCCTGATAAAAGTGTAACCAGTCCATATGCTACGTTAGATCATTTTGCTCCACTGATGGGTTTCCCTTTCATGTTCATCTGTTCAGAATTGTAGGCGGCTCTCGGTTTCTTTCCAAACTGCCCTACACTAAATGAGACAGATGATTTTTTGGCTTTAATAACCAGTGAGTTTTCCCACGTCTTCTCCTCCTCCAACCCTCTGATGAGCGCATGTGCCACGGTGGAGCCACACAAACAGTCCTTTTAACAAACAGTTCTTACAAACAGATGTTCTTAGAAACATATGACTTGTTCATCCCACACCACTATATTTGTTTTAAATAATACATATAGGTCTTACTACTTAATTCTCCATACTACATTCAGGATATGTATCTTGAGGCAAGATTAGAATACTTTTATCATGGTCAGAATCAAACTTGTCGGAAAATGTCATCATTTTTGTGATGAATTAAATTGCATCACTATAATTAGTTATAATTATAATTAGTTTTGACTGACGGTGATTACATTTTAGGTAATGCCGATGTAAAAACGATGACAAAACCCGCCCTGTCAATGCCTTTCTAGTCGCTTCCTCCCTTCTTCCAACGACTCCTCATCCCTCCTCCCGGGCTGACGTAGAGAGTTTCCTCCGCTGCCCACGGCTGTGGGCGAGCACCGGCCGCGAGTATAAACAGCTTGCCGGGACTCCAGAACGTCACTGCCTGAAGCCGCAGTACCTCGGTCACCAGAGCTGAACCTCAGCAGAGATAGCAGCAAGCAGGCATCTCCACGCCGCGCAGGCTAACTCGCTTTCGGCTTTGGTTCGAGATGGAGACTCGCAGGACCGTGAGGGGCTCCAGCGCCCGCAACTTTAAGAGTGAGTAAATGATTGCACTTCACTGTGCACCTGCAGCTTGAATGCACAGACAGTTAGTGAGTTTGTTGATGCATTTCTGTGATTTTTGTTGACTTGTAGAAGTTTGTAACTTAGTTTACACGTGTACTTGTAAATATTTTGTAGTTTGTAGTAGTTTGCTCGAATTTTTGCTGTAATTTTTTCTTGTCATTATGGAAAGTTCCCGTTAATATTTATATACGTTATGGTTGTTTTACGCACGTTTATTCTGCGTATAGTTTTTATTGTAGACCAAAGATTACACATGATCCACATCCATTTTAATCTAAGCAGTGTTTTTGAGTCTGATCTCAGAAACTGCGGGGCACAAGCCAGAGGCGCGCACTTTGGAGGCAATTAGAGTAAATTAAGGTATTTAATGGCAAACAAGTAAAAGCCTTGTCCTGATTTGCATTTACAAATAATGCAAATTAGGACAAGTTTTTCACCTCGTGATCAAAACTGGCTTAGTTCTTCTCCTGTAAAGTGTAAAAACTCTCTGCCTCCTCCAGCAATGAAAAGATTATACCAAAGTTTTATTTCTCGTCTCACGTTAACATGGGGGTGAATAAGACGACACTAGAAAAGCATCATCTCCTACATGAAAGCCTAAGTCACTCAGCTTCCAGCGCAACTAATAGTCCAACTTGTTAGGAGGTCAAGAGGTGAGCCGCTGGAAAATCTTGCGCACAGCAGATGAATAGGAACTCGATTAAGATTTCATGTGTGTACTTTTCCCGCTGCGGCCATGAGAGCTGTGCCAAGAAGCTGCGGAATTATTAATAGGAAATGAAACTGACCCGGGTCTCCTTACCTGTTTTACGCGTGCCCTGTGTGTAACTTTGTTTCAGACTCTTCAACTGAAACATCCTTTTGGTGTAGATAGCCTGAGAACTAGGAAACCAGGTTAATTTAATGCGTTCAGGCACGTGTGATTCACGGTTCTTTGTCTTAAAGTTTTGTAGATTGTTTGGTGATTTTTCTCTTTTAAATTGCTGAGCTCCATAGTTATATAACCCTGACACAACAGCCACCTATGTAAAGCGATCAGGTGAATGGGTGAATGATTTTTGTAATGTACTCTGGTGAATAATATATGAACCCAAAAGTTCTGGAGACATCAACAAGTCATGGGTGAGAGCACAGCTGTGCAGAAAACAATCACTGAAGACAGGTCTGGCAGTTGGCAAAGAAAGGCTGGTACACAACACTGCTCTTTCTTTGTCTGTCTACTTTGCAGACACACACATATTTCCACTGCAGGTACATCCCTGTGCTTCAAATCTGACCCTAAAGCGTATTCTTCTTACCATGACAATTAACCTCCTCTGTCTCTCTGCAGGTGGACTGACTCTGTGGCTGATTCTGTGGCTGATGGTGTTGAAGCCAAGCAGGGTGGCACCATGCCCCAGCCTGTGTGTGTGTTATCCTACGCCCATGACTGTCAGCTGCCAGTCCCAGAACCTCACCATAGTGCCGGCCGGTGTACCCTATGACTCACAACGTGTTTTCCTACAGAACAACCGCATCACAGAGCTACGCGCAGACTCATTTGGTTTTGAGACACAGGTAACAATGGCAGTGTGTGTATAACTCAGCTACAAATCCAAACAACATTTTTGAAATGCTCACTATTTTATTTGTCGTCTCACAAGCCAGCATTTTATCCTCTTTCTGTGCAGGTACTTTGGTTATATGGCAACAACATCACATGGATCGAGGCCGGGGCCTTCAGCAACCTCAGGGTGCTGGAGGAGCTGGATCTGGGCGACAACCCCTCACTGCGGCATCTGGAAGGTGGAGCCTTCAGGGGCTTGGAGAAGCTGCAGAGCCTGCACATGCATCGCTGCAAGCTGGCTACTCTCCCCCATGATATCTTCCACAAACTCTACAGTCTGCAGTTTCTCTACCTGCAGGTAGATCAATACACACACCTAAATACACAAATACACTATATAAAAAGCACTTTATTGATTCCCAAGAGGGAAATGCACTAATGGGTAGTCAGGCATGATGTCAGTGCTATTCAGCTTTGGATAAATGATACTGAAATTCTGTTGCCATGACATTATTAAAGAAGTAAGAAGAACATGGGCCTACACATAAAATTTCAGCAGCAGCCTTAACTGATGAAATTGCATCAAAACCAAATGAAGAAACCTTGCTTTACTTACATTGACAGTAAAGCATACTATTTTATTGCTTTACTTTTCAGGCATCTTAATACAATTAGCCCGTTAGTAGAAATCTTTCAAGGCATCTTGTGTAATTTGTTCTCATCATTTTGGCAGCTGTCAGCTGTTGCAGTGTTATTGATTTTGATCAGATAATGGCCCCGTATACATCTGGCATTAAAATGCTCTGTAAATGCATTACATTTGAGCCGAGGAATCTGTCCAAACAAAACTTGATGACCAATCTTATAGAGGAAATGATGCAGCAGTTGTGTAATCTGGACACAAGTGGTCTGTCTGGCACCTTGGACACACACTTGTGTATACAGGTGTAAACTGCCCACTTGTGATCTGATCTCCCAAGATGCATCTTAATGCCCGGTGTAAACGTTGCCAATAGGCTCCTGCCAAGATGCCTTTTCAGGGAATGAAAAAATCCATTCCACATTCACCACAGTTCCAGCTGAAGTCACTTCTTTCAAAGCTTCTTTCCAATAGGTTGTTCCCCAAGTGTACATATATGGTAAATGCAGAGGAAGCAGCTGAAATTAGTTACTGACTGAAATAAAGATGCTAGACTCCAGTGATTTAAAATGAACATATGTGTTTTGCATCAAAAGTTGCAGTGATCTATAAAAGAAGCATGTATTGTACACTTAAAATAAGAATCCTTTTTTTGTCAGCGGCACCTGACTACAACTAGATTTAATTTCCCACAAGGTTTTCTACAACACCAACTCTTGTATTTTGACTTTGTTCCAGGAGAATCAGCTCCACTTTTTGCAGGATGACTTGTTCTCTGATCTGGTCAACCTCACCCATCTCTTCCTGCACGGAAACCGGATCCGTGCCCTCTCCGAGAACGTGTTCAGAGGCCTGGTCAACCTGGACCGCCTCCTTCTCCATAACAACCGCATTAGGCAGGTCAACCGCAGAGCCTTCCGGGATCTGGGCCGCCTGACCATCCTCTATCTATTCAACAACTCTCTAGCTGAGCTGCCGGGCCAGGCCATGAAAGACACCCAGGGCATTCAGTTCCTCCGCCTCAACGATAACCCCTGGTCCTGCGGCTGCGAAGCCCGTCCCCTCTGGGAGTGGTTCAGAGATGCCCGCATCTCCTCCTCTGAGCTCATGTGCACCTCCCCATCCCAACGCCGTGGCCAGGACCTCAGATTTCTCCGGGAGCTGGACTTCGCCCTCTGTCCTCTGCCTGACCCCGGCTCTCTGGCTGGAACCACTACCACCACCTTCAGCACCAAGACCCGCTGGTGGTTTTCCAAGCACAAGCCCGCATCTTCATCCAAGGCCTCATACCAGAAGAACACAGAGTCAGTGAAGGCCTTCCCCTTCCCTGCTGTCAAGCCTCAGTACCTCCCCAAAACCCCCACTGAATCCCTCTCTTCCAAGTATGAACTGTCAGAGCATGAGGCAGCACTTCCCAAGGTGGACCCAGAAGAATACTGGACCAACTATGGCAACGAAGACGCCACCATTCGCTGCTATGAGCTGGAGTGCCCTCCAGGCTATGACGACGCAGCCTTCTCCTCTTCCTCCTCCTTCCCTATCACCCCATCCTTCCTCCATCTCCTTCTCTCCCTCTCCATACTCACACTCTCCCTACATTTCCTTTTTGGCTGAACCCTCCTCTCCTCCCCAATCTTTTTCCTTCTCTGATTTCTCCCCCTGCTCTTTCCAACTTAAAAAAAAACCTGGATCTTGATTCCTTTCAGTTACCTCCTCAAGGTGTGGGAGGTGCTACACTGACACAGGAGACAGGTGAGGCAGCAGGGATATGTCTTACAGTGCTAAGATCAGTTGAGCTGATGTAGAGCAGGACAGGATTTCAGTGTTGAAATAGCTGCTGCTTAACAGTTCAGGCTTTTGAAAAGCTGGGATCACCTCAGAGAAACAAACTCTGATACTGACAGCACAAAGACAGAAACGCACAACTGCTGTGTGAAATGATAGACATACGGCTGGTGGTGTCTCCAGATGTTCTTTGAAATCACAGCAGTAAACAACGCAGGCGTTGTTCAGCTTTTTTTATATCGACCAGTGCTGACAGTCCGATCACTGCTAACATCATGCATCCCTAATTTATTTATTTCATCATGACTAAAAATGGTGATTAATGGGTTGCATGGCACCACCAGAAGTACAAAGAGAAAGATGTGAAGTTGCACGCATAATGAGAGGCTTGGGAACAAAGAAAACATAAACATAAGGAACAGATGAGAAAAAAATCAATAGCGTGAGCAGAGAGAGGTTTAAAGGCTCATCTAAAGGCAGAAAGGGATGAGAGCATCATTAGAAGCCCAGAGCGACTCTCCTCTTTCCTTCGAAGTCTCGTGTGATCCCAGATATGCCAGCAAACCACCACCAACGCCACCTACACTTGTACATACTGCATCATCACTGTACATACACGCATCACACACTGCTCTGTATTTTAGACTAGCTGGATTTGTACTTTCTTTTTAGTAACAACAATTTAAACTACAATAGATACTTAGACCGTAACTGAAAGGAAAGGAATTTAAATGTGGAAACTCCCTCTTCACTCCTCATGTTTTCCAGTCTCGTCTCTTACTCTCTCTGACAACCTAAAAACAGATAAAATCTAAAACATCAGTGACGTTAAACATATCAGAGCTCATTTTCAACACAAGCACAGATTTAGATGCTCACAACCTAAAAGGAGGAAGCCTTGTTCTCCTGATTCTATTTGTTTTGTGTGTGTGTGTTTTTCTGGTTGTGTGAGTAAGAGGGCACTAAAGTAGATTAGAAGACTTAAGTCCAGAGAAGACCTAGTGAATACCAGTTTGATCAGATCTCCTATTAGCATGAGTGCTTGTTTTTTAGTCTCTAAAAATGTGTCCTCTCCCTGTCTGTCTCCCTAAATGTCCAAACAGGACATAGCCCTGTGTGTTGATTGATTCCAGTTACATTACTCTTTCATCTGGTGTTGGTCAACATCAGTGTGCATGTGTGTGTCTTCACATACAGTATGTCCTTTATGCACTAACATTACACATCACTAGGACCCAAAACTGTTTTACCACAAACTGTATATTATCAGACAATGCATGGAAATGGGTGTATCTTTTTTATGCTTTCTGAACACATTTGATAAATGCAAGGGTTTTTATCTGATTTCAGTGATATATCTGTATTTTATGGTCACACTGACTGTAATCATGTTTACATAAAACTGTCTCTCCTGTATTAAAGCTTTACTTTATTACAGAATATTTATGATTTCATTGTGTGTTTTTCGAAAATGAGGTGGCTAATTACTCTGTTACACAACCCCAATCCCACTTGACTGTGAGCTGTATTAATCATGGAGGCCATATGTACTTTGTCACACCCATATGTTAAACAAATCTGAATCATAACTGTGAGTTTCTACATAGAACCTGAAAGATACTGTGATGCTGTCACAAAGTGTTAAGCAAGTGTTTTGCTTTATTAAAAAATACATAAATAAACAAACAAACAGAAATGAGTTGGAGTTTTTTGTGCTTTTACTGTGTCATCTTTGTTTGCGACATATGATAAACATAAACTATTTAATAGTTAGTTATAGAAAAGACCCCAGTGATACATTTGGTTTGCTCATCAAAACATAAAGCTTTTAGTTATTGCAACAATGTATTGTCTAAGTCATAGTAATTTTATTTTTTCACACTATTGGCAAAATAAAGGCCTCATAAGGGTGAATATGATGCTATAGAATAGTGCCTGTTGGGTGGCAGCCAGTTACAGCAGCTCTGTTCTTTCATGCAATTAGCTACTAACTATTAAACCTGCAAAACACAGGCCTTCTACCAAGAGAGACACTAAAATCCACCGGAAATCCCCCAGGAGATATGAAATCTACCAGGAACTGAGTAGTCGGAGGTGCACAGCTGGAGAGAAGCTCGGGGAAAACTTTGTGAGACAATGTCTCTTCAGTAAAATGGACGCACCATCTGCGCTGACCAAGGACCAGAGCAAGACCTGGATGAATGAACTCAGTCCTGATTCACTGAAAATGGATGGTTTTCAGCTCGGAGGGCAAACAAGGCAAACAAGGCCCTGCTGCTGCCATTGGACAAGCTCAATTGGACAGTCTGAACTGACCTGGATAACTGCAGACTGATCTGCCATTTCTCAGCTTAAAGGCACCTGTCAGTTGTTGCCTCTCATGAACTCTTTGTCATTAACTGTATCTCACTTTGCTTACTGTATATTGTTATTATTACCATTATGCAATTGTTCAGTTCTGTGTATAACACACTATATTGCCAAAAGTATTCGCTCACCTGCCCTGACTCGCATATGAACTTAAGTGACATCCCATTCCTCATCCACAGGGTTCAATATGACGTCGGTCCACCCTTTGCAGCCATAACAGCTTCAACTTTTCTGGGAAGGCTGTCCACAAGGTTTAGAAGTGTGTTTATGGGAATTTTTGACCACTTCTTCCAGAAGCACATTTGTGAGGTCACACACTGATGTTGGACGAGAAGACCTGGCTCTCAGTCTCCGCTCTAATTCATCCCAAAGGTGTTCTATCGGGTTGAGGTCAGGACTCTGTTCAGGCCAGTCAAGTTCATCCACACCAGACTCTGTCATCCATGTCTTTATGGACCTTGATTTGTGCACTGGTGCATAGTCACGTTGGAAGAGGAAGAGGCAAGCTCCAAACTGTTCCCACAAAGTTGGGAACATGGAATTGTCCAAAATGTCTTGGGATGCTGAAGCATTCAGAGTTCCTTTCACTGGAACTAAGGGGCCACGCCCACTCCTGAAAAACAACCCAACACCATAATCCCCCCTCCACCAAACTTTACACTTGGCACAATGCAGTCAGACAAGTACAAGAGTGCGTCTCCACTGCTCTAGAGTCCAGTGGTGGCATGCTTTACACCACTGCATCCGACGCTTTGCATTGTACTTGGTGATGAACGGTTTGGATGCAGCTGCTCGGCCATGGAAACCCATTCCATGAAGCTCTCTGCGCACTGTTCTTGAGCTAATCTGAAGGCCACATGAAGTTTGGAGGTCTGTAGCGACTGACTCTGCAGAAAGTTGGCAACCTCTTCACACTGTGCGCCTCAGCATCTGCTGACCCCGCTCCGTCAGTTTACGTAGCCTACCACTTTGTGGCTGAGTTGTTGTCGTTCCCAAACGCTTCCACGTTCTTATAATACAGCTGACAGTTGACTGTGGAATATAAGAGTGAGGAAATTAGGCTAAGTGGTTCAGAAGATGAATGAATAATCTAATATAATATGATGAACGTAAATGTGAGAAGTGTTTTATTTTGACATTTTAAGGAGATTCTCCTGTCCATCATCTTAGAATACAGAAGTGTCTCTGCTATGTTGCTGTGTGTGTAAGGAATCTATGTGACAGCATGTGTTCATGTGGTGAAGGTCACTGATCCGAACTGGCTTTACTACTCGTCCTAATTGCTTCCCTCACCATGTGCAGAAGGCATCTATATTAGGCCATTCACTGAGTGGGTGAATGAGCTGTCTAATTTTGGGGTGGGGGGGCTGAGCTGTGATTCAGGGTTGGGGCAGAGTGGGGAACAAGCCAGGTTGAAACTGTGACGATGTGTCCCGGAATCAGCCCCCTCAACAGATTAACTATCACCATGATGATTATGATGCATAAACTCATGCATGTATTTGCAAGTGCATGGACACATGCAAGTCCATGTGCTACACTAACACATACGCACACGCAAATTGTAAAGTTCGGAGAAGTTTGGCTGAGCAGCTTATATATACACGCATCTAAATTTTTTTTGTTTTACAGCTCACTCTTCATTATTCATCACTTTCACACCTTACTTTGGTCTCACCTTTGCTTTTCCAAAACAAAACACCCTCACTTCTTTACGTCTGATACATCATCAAACCCACACAAAGTTTTTTTCCTTATAAAACTTTTTTTTTTCTGCCCCACAATATTTTAGTCACATTTAAGATGTACATTTTAATCCCAATATTGCTCTTTCACATTTCTCAATTTTATTATTGGAAATGTTGTGAACCAGAGGTTTGGTTATGTTATAGTTTTGTGAATGTCTCTCACACTAGCACATTTGTATTTACTTAAACAACAGTCTCACTGGTACAAAAACAAGATTTAAAATGTTTTTAATAAATAAATAAATAAATAAGGTACAGTGGGCAAGATGTTAACATCAACATGTCAACATGCTCTACCTGTACCACTCCTACTTCTACTGCTGAAGCACCTGAGTTTCAAGTCACCTGATTCCCCGACACTGTCCTGCTCACCTATACAGCAGCTCTGCCATGAATTCTACTTTTGCAAGATGACATGTGTTGTGGATTTGTACTGCAAAGCATTAGAAGAATAGGTGGTTCTAATGTTTTGACCCCTTCATTTATGTAAATAGTGCAGCGTTTCTTTACTTGCTATTACAGCACAGTGATTTGGAGGTTCACACTGTTGCCTCACCACTAGAAGTATCTCAGTTCAAATCTGGCTGGGTACCCTTCTACGTGAAGTTTGAAGTGTGGGTATTATGTGGAGGTTTAAAGACATGATGTTAGGTTAATTGTTGACTCTAAATGACTAAAAGTCAGAATATACAAGTCTCCATAAAGAGGGGAGAACGTGATGCTATATCTTTTGAGGGAAGTGTGCAACTTATTTTGCTCAACTAAAAATACTTGCTATCTTTGCCCCCCAAATGCTTCTGCTGTTCTTCACAGCACTCCCTCTTTTTCATCCCAAAATACTGACTGTAACAAGTTTTCACTCTCTCCCTTGTGCCTGGCAACCTGAGAAACACAGATATTTGTGAACAGAAGGCGATTTGAGGGTGGGTTTTTCTTACATGTTATTGCTAAGATACCGTGGTTGACATTTTGGAAAATGTGCCTATTCTCTATCAGCCATGGACATGACTCTCACAAGCTATCAGCCATCAACTTAAACACTAAAAATTTAGATGACATTTACTCTTCAAACTTTTAATGACTAGACACTTGCTTAACAAACACAAAGTTCAACTCAAAAATGTTAATATTTTACATTATAGCTTATGAAAATGTTGAAATTTAAACAAAAACAGGCAGCAGTTTCAAGCATACAGTTTTCAAGTTTCACAGACTTGGGATGACTGTGAACACCCCCTCTTTCCCTACCATGGGTTATACACTTCATAAACTTCAACTATGACCAATGTTATTACCCTGTTCATATTTCTATGTTGCACTTTATGGCAAAGCTGTAGGCATTTGTCCTCATTGCCTGACAGTAGCTGCCTGGGAGGTCACGGGAAATACTGATTTTCTGGTGCAGCAATGCAACCAGCCCATTAGCAGAGAGAATTTCTCTGAACTCCTCAGACTTTGATGATGTGCGCTTATCACACACTGTGCCCACTCATTCTCCCCCAACTCTCTATCTTATTTTTCTTGCCTCTGTCTTTCTTCCTCTCTTTTGTGCGTTTGCCTGCCTTTCATGCACTGTCACTCAGTCTTTGTATGAACTCATGTCTCTCACTCTCCTTGTCACACAGTCTCCCCCACATGGATGTGCTTGTTTTGGCCAAGCTTATGTATTGGCTCTGTTTATTTGCGTGTTTGCTGACGTTCACCTACAAATGTCTTTTTTGAAGAGGACGAACCAAGATTCACACCCTGACGTCAGAAAGGCCTGGTAAGGAAATGAAGAGGCTGAGAGAGACTTACAGAGGCATAGAATGAACTCATTCATCTCTACAGCATGCCAAGCAGTTACCGTGTGAAACAATAGAACGGAGTAAAATGTCTGATAAGATGTCTTTCTTAACATTATAAAACAAAACAGGTATATAACTACAGTCTGAGCTGCAGTCAACTTGACAACTGACCCATCACATCCATAATAGATGAACTTCATTTTCAGCACCATTGCAATGACCAGCTCCTTTTGTTGAGCACATGGAAACATGAGCCTCAGGGGCAGTGAACCTTTGCTCGTGCAAGCTTAGCAAGAGGAAGAGAAAGGAAAGTCTAAACATAATGCTAGGAGATCCTCTGGCTTTTTGAATAAATCATTTTGAGTGGAAACACCGCATATTCTCACAGAAAGAAAAGTGTCACTGGATAAGTAACACTTTATCCAGTGACACATCCACGAATGATGTCAAGTAACACTTTATCCAGTAACATAGAGCAAGAAGGGCATCCGTGGGATGCCTGTGGGATCCTCCAAAATATTTACAAAATATCAATACAGGAAGCTTACACAGAAGCAACGCAGTTGTTTTATAAAGTGCATGAAGAAGAAAGAAGAAAGACACTTATTATAAAGAACAACTTTGTCATCACTATTACTTTAATAACACAGATAATATTTTAGTTCTTTATATTATGAGCCCTACTGGAGTTTTTAAGTTCTTTAACTCTGTTTAACGTCTTCATTTCTATTAATTTTACTATTTTATTTCATGCATTTGGTTTTGAATAGTATGTTGTAAATCCAAAAGCAAAATGTACAACCCGATTTCCAAAAAATTAGGGAAATCTGTATAAAAACAGAATGCAATGATGTGCAAATCTCATAGATGCATATTTTATTCATAACAGAACATAGAAACCAAGGAAGGCTTAAACCAAGGAAATGTACCATTTTAAGAAAAAAAGATTTTGAGAATGATGGCAGCAAAATCTTTCAAAATAAGAGCTTTGAGTACATTTTGCAACTAATTGGGTTAACTGGCAACAGGTCAGTAACATGACTGTGTATAAAAAGCATCTTAGATCTCAGAATGGGCAGAGGTTCACCAATCTATGACATCTACTAATCTACTATCTACTAATGTTCCTCATAAAATTGCAAAGACTTTCAGGACTATCATCATCTACAGTACATAATATTTTTGAAAAAAGATTCTGAAAAACTGGTCAAATCTCTGTGCGCAAGTGTGTGTCTGTGTGGAGTTTGCATGTTCTCCCTGTGTTTGCCTGGCTTCTTCCCACAGCCCAAAGACATGCAGTCAGGTTAATTGGAGAATCTAAATTGCCTGTAGGTGTGAGTGAGAGTGTAAATGGTTGTCTTTGTCTATATGTGGTAATGTGTGACTGGCCACCTGTCCAGAGTGTACCCCAACTCTTGCCCGAATGACAGCTGGAATAGGCTCCAGCATGCCCGAGACCCCTACAGGGACTAAATGGTTCAGAAAATGGATGAATGGATGGATGGACATTCTTTTGTCCTTCAGACTAAAGAGGAGCGGGACCTTCCAACTTGTTATCAGTGCAAAGTTCAAAAGCCTGCATCTCTGATGGTATGGGGATGCATTGTTGCCTATATAGGTTTTAGAGCAACATATGCTCCCATCTCACATCTTTTTCAGGAAAGGCCTTACATATTTCTGCAGGACAATAACCACACACTGCATCTATGACAACAGCATGGCTTTGTAGTAGAAGCCGCCATTGGCGGAAACAACTGCAATGAAGCATTTGCGATAGCTGGCAATGAGTCTTTCACTTCACTGTGTAGGAATTCTGGCCCACTCTTCCTCGCAGATTTGTTTTCATTTAGCCACATTGGAGGGTTTTCGAGCATGAATGACTAGGCCACCCCAAAATCAGAATTTTGTTTTGTTTATAATGTAATAATGTAACATAATAGTATTTCAAGACAGCTTGCAATCCAAATTATTTGAGTTAAAACATATACATTTTTTGGGAACAGTGCAACTTGTTTTGTTCAACTTTACATTTAGCTCAGTTTACATTTTCAATGCAGCAAAGGAACATGTGTTTTAAGTTGAACCAAGATAAAAATGCTTGACAAGGTAAAGTAATAATGATATTTACAGATCCACAGAAAGATTACCAAACACCTAAACATATGAATGTGTCACAGTTCAGAGATAAGGTGCAGTAGCTGAGAGTGAGACACAATATTATGAATGAAAAATCACCCTTCTGTTAACTGTTTGCTCATGTATGCACAGAAATATCTGTGTGCATGCATGTTGAGTGTTAATGTGTGCACTAATTGATGGACTACACATTGTGAAGTGTGGAGGCAGCCAGGGGCTCTGTGCATCCGGTCTTGAGTCATTTAGAAGTAAAAAAGGAGAGTGGGGTGAAGACAGGGCACAGCTGTCTGACGGTCTGCCTGCTCCTTTACGCACACGCGACTAAAAATACACTGTAACAGACTGCAAAATCAGACTGCGATCCAAAGAGATTTGACATGTCTTTGTCTCTGCTTTGTTCTAGAAAGAAGGCCACAGTGACAGAAAGGTTTAACCACATGGCAATGTCAACATGAGTAAATGTGACTGCTCGAGTTTGTTGTTAATAAGAGAACAAAAGGACAATGATTAGATGAGCACTTGTGAGTCAATCACACCGCCTCACTCTGGGAGGTTGTATAGCGCTTGTTTGTTGGCACAGACGCAACTTGTGACGTCCTTTAGACAGTTTGCTTTCATTGCCCAAAAAAGGGGTCTGTCACATGCATTGTGTAAGACACAAGGATTTGGTATTGCTATTCCGGTAACACCATATTTGCTCTTGACTCTTGGAGTATTCAAACACTTCCATCTATTGCTCTAGAGGGTTGTCTCTCACTTTCTTCTTGCTTGTTTTGGATGCTGTCTTTCAACCGTCCCTAACAAATCTACATTTGGGGATTAAGCAAATAGTTACAGAATATGGGAGCACAACCCTTGGGACGTGCATCCATCTGTCCAAATGTTTACAGAGGACATTATACAGATCTTCACTTGGAGCATCCAGATGGAGGAGTTCATCTCGAAGTGCATCTAAGTTTTAGCTGGATGTGATGATACAAATAAGAGACAAAAATCTCTGTATCAAAAGTGGTTTCTTGTCTATAAATACTTGCTAAACACGTGTTATCTTTGTGTGCACGATGTATTTTATGCCACCATGGCTATGTGATACCACAACTATACTGATGGCCTCCATCTCAGACACCTTTGTCTCACCCATCCAGCTCCTCAACCTACTGTATGGATGAACCATCAGTCGATTGTGTTGGCATCATCTTGGAAGAACAGCTGGTGACTTTCCATGAAAGATGTCTGAGGACTTGCCAAGTGAGGACCAAGAAACTTTTCTTATCTAGCCTGCTCTAAGAGCAAATACTCTGGTAATGCAAGCTAAAGTTATAACAAATTGCAGTTATTTAAAGTACCCTGTGAAGCTGTCATCCTTTATACCAAAAGATTTGATCAACCTGTTTATTATACAAATCACATTTCCATTGTCATTACAGTGTTCTTTATAAGGCAATCCAGTAAGATGAAGGATCTTAAAGTTAGAGACAAGAAATGAAACAACAAACAGACAAAATGAACCAGACCACATAATTCAGTTTCTTTTGCTCAAGTTTCAAAAGGATGTTTTAAACCATGATATATCATTATCATTGACCTCATTCGTATATTCTCTATTACAATTATTATTTTGAAATTCTACCAAGTCCAATATGAACGGTAAGGAAAATGAAAGGAAACAGAGAAGTGTGTCTTGCAGAGGAGCCCTGAATACGTTTCATATTTTCTTGCTCCATGGTGAGCTGTTTGAAGTCTAGTGGCTGTTGGTGAAAACTAGAATAGGATTTAGGATAACTTATCCTGTTGCTCCATAAAGTCAGATACAATCATAATGTAGCTATATTTAATCTTTTTAAATGTTTATTAGGAACACAACAGTGAGTGACTTTAGACATCAAGAAATAACCAATATATCACATTATGAGTTGTGTACATGACTCTTGTGGCTTTTTTTCTCACTTTGTTAAAACTACAGTCTATAATCCTTTCAATATTACTGATACACATCAAAATCAAAATCAAAAATAAATCTAGAGAACCCATCTCCAAATCTTTTTAAATAGCTAGTATAATGGTTTCGTCCGCCTAACTGACCCCTCTCAGTCAAGATATTGGTACAGTCGAGCGCGCGAAAGTTTTATAACAACAATGGCGTCCAAAGCAGGTGGGTGTGTTGTACGCATTTACAGTGAACAAGTAAAACTGCGCAGTTTAACTACACTGTAGAGATAACCTCACTGTGTATCATGTTTCTGCGTCGTACAGTTATATGTTGTTACGGTTGTCATATTGGTTGTGACGCCGTTTGCTGTGGCGTTGGTTTCATGGCTAACGTTAAGCTAATGCTCCAAACCGACTGTGACTGAACACAATAAAAATTGTATATTCATTCAAAAATCCTTCATGCCATGTGTTAGATAGCTTAGTTCGGCTGGGTTGACTTGTGTGTTGTTATCTTTGATAGTATTGCCTATAATCTGACTATATTCAAAGCCTCTAACTTGTGTTATGAAAACAAACGTAACAACACGTGTTCAGGTCGTCGAGGAACGAAACGCAAAGCGGAGGCTCAGGCGGGGGAGGAGAAGCCATCTGTGGAGGAGAAAAAAGACAGAGCAGAGGGGGAGAGCGGACAGCTGGGTCAAAGGGTGGTCATTGAACACTGGTGAGTACTTTTTCCACAACTGCTTCTTCTGGTGGAAGAAGTACTCAGATCCTCAAGTTGAATACAAGTATCTGTGTGACTAAGTACTAACTAAAATGTTATTATTCCAGAACTAACATTACTGGTTTCAAAATGTAAACGGCATTTAAAGTATGTAATCTTCGCATGACATTAACTACTACATGTGTAGTTTGTTCTATAATAGTGCATAATTCTATAAGCATCATGTGTTAATATGTGAGTGTTTTTGTATTAATGGCATTTAACAACAAGTTGTTACAATTCCTGACACACATTAAACAATATTTTACTCCCATCAGAATGAAAAGTGGCAGACATCATATTACTAGAATTGGTTTGGATCAGCAGAGCTATAAATCATCTCTGAGCAGGAGCAGGAGCTGTACACAGCAGCAGTACGTTATACCTTTAGCTTAATAATAACAACTGTTGTGATGCTGTCAATTTGTTGTTTAGCTGTCTTGACACATATACCATACCACAATACCATGCTATAAAATAATGTCAGAATATGTTCCATGGCCTTATGATCTGGTGTGACCAAAAACTGTCTGCTTCCTCTGCATAGCAACTCCTGCTACCACACTGATGTTACTGTGCCTAGCCCAAGCACAAAACTGACACCTGCTGGACAAACGTATTAGTTGTAGGGGCCTCTTGGCAAATAATTTCACTAAAATGTTCATTGAAAAACTTATTAGATGCTGCTGACATCTAGTGGGCACATTGGCTGTATCAACAGTCATTATAGAAGTGTAGAGACCAATAATGTGATGTGATATTTAAGCTATACTTAAATGTGATTAACAGACATACAGTTTTGTGGGCAGTAGAGCTGCTCAGACTGACAGTGCATATGTAATTGATGAGGGGATCTGTTACTGATTCAATTTTGAAATAAGTGATTTTACAGTGTTGGGGCTCAAGGTATTTGTCTTTTATGCGAGAACCTCTCCTGCCATGGAAAACATTCACAAGGATCTGAATATGCTGAAATGAGCCTCTACTTCAAGTCAGTTGAAGCACAAAACAAATCGGTTGCATGATTTCAGCAAGGCTTTTTATTCACTGGCCACTTGGCAATCAGGGAAAAGACACGTGTCTCACACACTGTCACTGCATATGTATATAACTATTAGAGAATGACTGGTGGATTTGTCAGAAAAATGACGTGAACCAAGTAGTTGGAGATTATTTGTCAAACTCTTTAACTGGTTTATATTGATGTTTTAGCTTTAGTTTTATGTCAGAACTATATCCACAAGCATCTAACTTTTACATGTGTAGTTGTTGATACATGTCAAATTAAGACATCATGACATATGTCCCTGGCAGTAAGAGCTGACGAGTGTATGGACGTAATGCTGAGGAGGTGAAATCTGCCCTCTTGGCTGCAGTCCCTGGGCTGGCTGTGGACCTCAACCCTGAGAAACCACGCAGGAACAGCTTTGAGATCACTCTGCTGGATGGAGGCAAAGGTAAGGAGGTGCAAATGAGGAAACCGTAGAACAATCCAGTGATTTAAAATCCCCAAAGGAACATAATCAATCTCAGCCAAGTGTCACTGTGGTATTGGTTATATTGTGTAATGTCCTACAACTTAAATGTTCGTCTTATGTCCTATCCCTCAAGAAACATCCCTGTGGACTGGAATAAAGAAGGGGCCACCTCGCAAACTGAAGTTTCCTCAACCTGATGTTGTAGTTGCTGCTCTGCAGGAGGCTCTGAAGGCTGAGTAGACGCCCAGTGAAGGTTTGTCATTTCAAAGCTAACAGGCGGGATAATACAGAGAAGATATTAAGATATGAAAATTATAAGATACAAAAATAAATTGTACACAAAAAGTTTGTACACTGACTCAATAATTCAATTAATATAATAAACAGAAATGCATAGAAACTTTAACACAAGACATTTTAAGGCTGAAAGGGCTAATATAGTAGGGGAAATGCTGCATTAGAAGGAAGGTTTTAGATCGTTGTGCAGTATAATCTGAGCATTTCTAGTTATCATTTTGTTTTTGTGGTTATATTTTAACACATTTGTTGACTTAAGACATGCTTATTAGTTGTTTTTACCAGCTTCTTATATGTACAACAACAGTTGATGTTGACTAAGAGTCTGGATTCACTGATAACCTAAATTAGCAAGTGTATAGCTAACAGGCCTGTTACTTTCACTGGCAGCCTAAGTGTTGTAGATTATTCTACATGATCAAATTGGCAGGTCTGAAATTCCAAAATGCACTTTATAATTTATACAATGCATAATATAGTAAATGCATATGTTTTTCTTTCATAGTTGAAAGGGGTGTGTTTAGTTGTTATGAACAACAACTAAACACATATTTTTACCTCACATTCAAATAAGTTCAGTCAGAATAGTTTTACCTCCACAGTATGAACAGTTGTGTGTTATGATGGTTCATATTTTGTGGAATCTAACACAAATTCTTGTCTTATATGCAGCCAAGCGTTCAGGAGATGTGGCTTGTTGAAGCACAATGACGAGGAGGGACCAAGGAGATGTTCTCAGTCTCTCTTCTGATGATCCAGCTCCAACAGCTTACATCTTTTGCACATATGGTGATATCTGAAGGAGCGTCCCAATGACGACACATTTTTTTAATGTTCATTCTGCTGTAGCTGTTTCAGTGTTTACAGCCATTTCACAATAGCCGCTGTGCTCTTATACTGTTTTTTCTTAAATAAAGTTTCTTAGTTGAATGGGTGTTATGTGTTCATGCTTTATACAACTATGACTATTCTGATAATTGATGCTTATAAATTAAATACAGTAAGGTTTCGACTTGCACTGTTAGAGAGCTTATATTGATATAAAATTGGTTTGCCAAAACACATTGGTTTAAATGTGTCATAGTAAGAAGCAAATGTCCTGATGTAGTCTTATCAAAACTAAAATCTAAAATTGGCATTGCAGCATGAGCTAATTTAATCACTTGTTTCTATAAATACTTAAAGAGATTTCAGAGTTTAGTGATTCGTCGTCTTTGTCTTAAAATATCTTTAAATAAGCACAAGATACCTCTTCAACTCAGAGTTATGCTTTGTGGAAAGCTTGTGCTCAACCCAAGGTGGAATTCATAGACCTCAATTTAGTTTATTAGACATCTTTGACTCCGTTTTAATCTGATGACTTGCTCTTAATGTCAAGTGTATCGTTCTTGAAGATTAGGCAGATATAGACAGTATTTTAAGTATGTATGCTGTATGCATGTTATTTTTTGTACCATATAGGATGTTTTATATGTAAGTAATGCTGTATTTTTGGGCTGTGCATCATATTTTGTTGTAATTTCCTTCTAAGTTATACAGTTTCATGAATTTGTTATACATAACCTACTTTTTCTCTGTTAAATAATAGCAGCCACAGCAGCAAACACTAACTGGGGTCTGTATATAGCTGATGAATAAACGCTTTCGGATTGTAGTTATATAAAACGTAGTTCATCTACTTTTGAACGCTTCATTGGCTTCACAATAAACTAAATGCCCTTTCCTTGTCAAATAAAAACTATTAGTAAAGGATAAAAAAGGCCTTAAAGTTTTGCTTAGTTATCTGACACTTTCCTTAGTGTCACGTTGTTACGTCTCCAGTTCGTCGTTGCCAATGATTGGTTACTAAGAACATGACCTCATCATCACGCGACTAGCCACAGTAGCGGTTCCTCATGAGCAGGGAGCTTGTCTTCATTGTACTATAAGGATTTAAATTAGTCCGTAAGTACTATATATAATGATTGTTCAACTCCAAATTGTATCAAATAGTGCAAGAGTACTTTAGTCAAACTTAAAGCGTTTATTGGCAGCCATTTCGACGTTACTGCTGAAAGTAGTATGAAAGTTAGCTACGGCCTGCTAACGTTCACTGCTTGCGCTAGCTTTGTTTGTTAGCCTGCAAGTAACTGATGAGCTCATTAATAATAAATTAATTATTGTATTGAGTGTGTTTCCTTCCTGTGATTATTTCTTGTAATTCTTACTGTAGTCAACATTTAACTCAAGATCTCTCAGTGGCGTTAACAAGCAGAAATTTTACCTAATCTCGATAGAAATTATATTAATTATCACTATAACTTTGAAATTCTCCATTGAACTTCATCTATCATGGGTGAGTGGCACAAACAGGAGTTATGAAGTTATTACTCCAGTTAACTCCCGCAACATTATTACCGAGAGGCACTAGCTGTAAACTTTCTGCCGTACTTTTCAGATACTATTTAAACTATGTTAAATACACTATGCTGTGCTTGCAAACGTTTTTGGAACAAAAAGTAAAGTGAGGATGCTTGTAGAAATAATGATGTATTAAAATGATTAAATAATTACCTGGTGTGATTGCCTTTTACCTCAAAGTGGCACTGGTTTTCCCAGGATCGTTTGCCCATAGTGTAGTTGTTGAAGGCACTTGAGTCTGTTGCAGAAGTCCGTGTATTCCTGCAACATATACATATACACACACACTCACTGACCATTTTATTATGTACATCTGTAAAATCCAGTGCAATCCAACACTGGTGTGAAGTCGTAGTGGGTGGTGGAATCATATTGGATTGGTGCGTTATGTTGAGAGGAGGTCATAATGTTTTGGCCACCCTGTTTAAAATTCATAAAGAAGCCAAAACGTTTGAAACATCTCTTAGTATAATGCCCTCCAGTAATATTCTACCCCCCCATGACTTCAGTAATACACATTTATTACAACAGACAATTTTCTTTATCAGTTAATAATTTTGTCAGAAAGTTGTTATTTCCCACAGCCTAACGATATGTTTTTATATGGCTTGTTTTATTCAATCATTAGACCAAATCACAAATGGATTGAATTCTTAATCACATATGACAACGAAACGCAACATATGTTCCTGTTTGAGGACTTTTTTGCTTAAGTGTCTATAACATAGTCATTTCTTGTTAGTCATGGCAACAGAAGGTGTGGAAAAGACCAGTGAAGATGCTCCAGCAGCTGGAAAGGTCTGCACGCGGTTTGACCTGGAGAAGGAGACTGAACTTCGCTTTGAGGTGGAGGCAGGGGAGGCTGCAGAGCAAGTTGAGCTGGAGCTCCTCACAGGAATGGCAGAGGTGTTTGGTTCAGAGCTAAATCGTAACAAGAAGTACACATTTGGACCGGGCTCCAAGATCGCAGTTTTCACTTGGCAGGGCTGCAGTGTGAATCTTTTTGGGAAGCCAGAGGTGAGCAGCTGGATGAGGGTCAACATACATGTGTTAAAATTGTAATGTGGTCACTGTTCTGAATATTTTTGTGAGTTTGTCATGTGATGATTGAGAGGCTCAAACGACCTGTTTCTCTCCCACATAAGGTGGCTTATGTGTCCAAAGATACTCCCATGTTGCTCTACCTGAACACTCACGCTGCCCTGGAACAGATGAGAAAACAAGCGGAGCGGGACAATGAAAGGGGGCCGAGGGTAGGTTTTTAGGGGCCTTTATATATAAACATGTCAGATCCCAGTTATTGCATCTTGAATTGACAATAATTCATCATCCCTCAGGTGATGGTGGTGGGACCTACAGATGTGGGCAAGTCGACGGTGTGCCGGCTGCTATTGAGCTATGCAGTAAGGGTGGGCAGGAGGCCAACACTGGTGGAACTGGATGTCGGTCAGAGTGGGGTAAGATGAATGAGAGTTATTATTAGGTGATAGACTATGGAAATTAGTAAATGACGTGATGTTTTAACTGTGTTGCATCGTAACAATCACGCTGAATGATCTTGACTTTATGCAAACTGAAACTTCGGTAAATACAGCTTCTGTTTTAAAGAGTAGATGTGATGGTATCTAAAACCAAAGCATTTTTTTTATAGTGCACACTATTTTAACAGGAGCCAAAATAAGGTGAGGTATAGTACCTAAGTATGATGTCTGCTGTGATATGTTTTGTAGCCCTTGTTTGGAAAGAAAGTGAGACCTCAGGCATATGTGATTATTGTTAGTGTTTTTTAAATTTTGTGTTTTTAGATGCAAGTCATTCGTTTACGCTAAGCAGCAGCACTACCCAGCTGTATATACTGTTAGTGTACTTCTGGTTGTTTTTATTTTCTGTTCCTTTAGGTGTCTGTACCTGGGACAGTGTCAGCACTGTGCATTGAGCGTCCAGCAGATGTGGAGGAGGGTTTCTCAGTCCAGGCTCCTTTAGTCTACCATTTTGGCTCTACTACCCCAGGGACCAACATTAAACTTTATAACAAGGTGAGAAGAATCCTTTAAAAGCCTAGAGACAAATTACACATTAATCTGTTATCAGTTATGTTTTTCTCAGCTCACTTTAATGTGGTCTTATCTCATGACGTGCAGCTGACATCATGTCTAGCTGAGGTGTTTTCCCAGCGCTGTGAAGTGAACAGGAAGGCCAGTGTGGGAGGCTGCATCATCAACACGTGTGGCTGGGTGAAAGGCTCTGGATACCAGGCTCTGGTCCATTGTGCCTCTGCCTTTCAGGTGGATGTGGTTCTGGTGCTGGACCATGAAAGGCTCTACAATGAGCTCAAACGAGACCTCCCTCACTTTGTCCGTGTTGTCCTACTGCCGAAGTCTGGAGGTGTGGTGGAGCGTTCCAAGGAGTGCAGGCGGGACGCTCGGGACGAGAAGATCCGAGAGTATTTTTACGGCTTCCGTGGAGTGACCTTCTATCCTTTTTCCTATGAAGTACGTTTTTCAGATGTCCGGATCTACAAGATAGGGGCACCATCCATTCCGGACTCTTGTCTCCCATTGGGAATGTCTCAGGATGACACACAGCTAAAGCTGGTGCCCGTAACACCAGGGAGAGACCTCACCTATCATGTGCTGAGTGTGAGCAGTGCTGAGGATGGAGAGGAAGGTGCCAGGAAAGGTATAGTGGAGAGCCCCGTGTGTGGCTTCATCGTGGTCACCAATGTGGACACGCAGGCACAGGTGATGAAAGTGCTGTCCCCAGCACCTAGACCACTGCCCAGACACACTCTCCTCATTATGGACATACGCTTCATGGACATGAAATGACACTTTAGTAGAGAACTTGTTCAGAAGGATTCTTCTCAGAATAATTTTGTACTGGAGGGTGGATGTTGTTTCCTAGTTGTTTATGTGCTTTATAAGGACTTCAGAGGTTAAAAGAGAAAACATTTAAATATAGAAATTGGTAGCTGATGTAAGTTATACCCATTTTATAAAATATGCCCTACAATTTTTGTCATGGGATGTTTTATTACAGTGGGAGCTTATTTTATAAACATTATTTTTATTTTTTGTTTGTTTTTTTGAGTAATAAATTTTTTAAAATGTGTTTCGTCATGTCTATTACTAGAACTTGTCAGTCAGTATATTTTCCTAACCCATATATGTACTGCTTTTAATCAGCAGGATGTAGTTTTGTTGCAGGTGGGTTTGTTGTGTGGGGTTTAATTTGAATGTCTGGGAACTTCCAAAGAAGTGTTTTACCAAATGTAAATCATAAAATACTGAACTCCAACCATCATTTGAAGATGTTCAGTTGTGAATTGGAAAATATAATGTTGAATTAATGGCAATAATGTTGCACAATAATACATTCAGAGCATTCTTTGGAGGCCTTTAAAAGAAAAGTGCACACTAGAGGAGGAAAACGATTTAATGTGTGTTCTGGGGGTCGGCCAGGGTCTTTGGGTCTTCCCGTGTTTGCGTGAGTTCTCTCCGGGCACTCCGGCTTCCTCCCACAGTCCAAAACATGCAGTCAGGTTAACTGGGGACTCATTGCCCGTAGGTGTGAGTGAAAGTGTGAATGGTTGTTTGTCTATATGTAGCCCTGTGAAGACTGTCGACCTGTCTAAGCGGTATAGAAAATAAATGGATGGATGGATGTGCGGTTGATTGTCCTTCCATATATAGGAAGGCGAAACTTGAATCGTTTTTAAATGAAAATATCTTTGAAAGGAGAATTATTGTAACATGATTATGTCGTCATGTGCCTGTAGATTTATTATGCTGCAGTTTGGATTTTTTTAGACTTTAATTGGGTAGGTAACCTTGAGGTTTACAATTTGCTTTTCAAGTGAGAATAAAATCAAAGTTTTATAAATATATATATATACAAATATACTAATATACAATACTATTAACAGACTACCCCCATGAAGTAGTGGCTGGCTAAAGAAGGAAAGGGTACTCTGTTCACTGAACTCCATTAACTCCATGAAACTAATCTCTGAACTCAGGTGAAACTATGTCGTTGAACCAGTGATGCTTTAGGTGAGTTACTTTAAAGGGGATGGATACTAATGTAATCTCTATTTTTCAGTTTTATATTTTAATAGCAACTTTTTGCCAAATTAAATCGACCACGATTTAATGCTGTGAAACATTTAAAGGTGAAAACTTCCAATGGGGGTGGGTCCTTTTTAATAGACACTGTATTTGTGCGTTGGAGTAAATGTGGACTGTCAAGACAGGTAAAACGTGTTGTTAATTTTTGTTTCAAAATGGAAACTCTTAGGAAATGCATTTTAAATGTGTCGCAAGGATGATATTTGTGTTATTTTAGGTACAATAGTTAGGTAATAAAGCAGTTTTGAGACCACACCTCTTGTCTCTGATTGGCTGTTCGTCCCACCTGAGGGTTGGCGGAACAGTTCCGGGATTCCGACGTCGGCCTAGCCAGCGAGCTAACTAGTTTGCTAGCTGCTAACTCAAGGAGGACCGAAACGACCCACACCCTACAGGCAAGACAGCTCAATTGATCGATGTTGGGTGTTCATTTTAGCTGCTCTTCGTTGTGACCGTTTTTTTGAACGCAGCCACAGTTATCTCGTTAATCGTCAATGAAATGTAACTACTGGAATAAGCGAGTGTAAAGCTCCCATGCTAGCCAGGTAACGTTAACGTTAGCTAACTCTGGTAGCGGTGGTAAAGGACTGAGCGGTGTCGCAAAAAACTTTGGAGCGTAGGCAAGAGCTAGCGGATTACTAAGTATGTTTAGCGTTTAAATGTGTTATTATATCATTATTCGTTAGAACTTAAACATCGCAACATCTTATGGTTAGTTTGAGAAAGTGTCGTGTGTATAAAAGATGTCCGTTATGATAGTTGTGTTGACTGAACCTTGGCTCTGCTCTGGCCTGTTTGTCGGCTGCTCCGTTTCAGCGTATGATTCAAAGATGAAGCGAGAGTCAATCAGATGCTACATAGGTTTAATCAAGATAACCACTATGATCCGCCAGTGGGCTTCGGCATTTTGCCTAACCAGGGGTGTTGTGTGCTTCACATTGTTGCGGTAACATGACAGACTCGACACGGAGATTTTAGGATTAACGTAACATCCATTATAGTTGGGGGGGATTTGTTGTGGAGCAGATGAGATGATTAACAACGGGGCACAGTGAGACTCAGCCTCAGCCACAGGTCTGTTTGTCAGCCCCGATGATTGTTGGAAAGAGGGGTGTGTCCAAGATATATCAGATTACACGGTTACTCCGGGTTTGTTTTCAGTGTGTTCACACCGCACCGACTAGTTTTTATCTGCAGATGAAGGAACTTAGCGTGATGTGTGTGTGTCACAGATCCTTGTCTCCATGCTGTTTTCAATTTCCAGTAGTGGGAGTTGTTCGCTTTGACCACTCCAGGGCATGGAGGTGACAGATATCTGTGCAACAACAGCAGCCTGATGAACAACTTGAGTAATGAAGACAGATTATGAGTAATAGTAGGAAATGCTATGTCACAGAGAGTTTTTAGCGCAGTAAGAAGTTAGTCAACATGATTGTTGTGAAATCACAGTGAAACCTTTGGCTCTCCCAGATAAAAACAGCACTTAAAAGTACCTGCGCAATTATTAGTTAGGTTTATGACCTATACAAGTATAGTGAACATTAAAGGCAAATTGCATTTGTTATCCAACCAAGATTTTCGATTGTGTAGGAACATGAAAGTGGCACATTGGGAAGTGGGAACTCTGCAACATCTGTTTATTGTCAATATAATCAGGCACCATTTCTGCTTTATTTATTTGCAGCAAACTACTCGATTTTGCCTACTGACAAATTGTATAATTAGCTTTTATTTTTGTTTATATAGGGGTTTATTACAGCTCATCCACAGAACCAACGAGCAGGTGGACGAGAAGAACAAGGAGGAGGACTAAAATGCATCAGACTACGTAACACTACCACTGCACATGGCTTTATTTAACAGATACAACATGGGAAAGAAGGTCTGTCTGCAGAGAATTTGGAGGTGGGAGAGGTCTCTACATCCAGACTCGGCCAAATGCAGTGACACCTCTGTGACATATGCGGAGCTTCTTTTTGGAATGAGTTGATTTTGTCCCCATATTGATACAAAGACTGAACACAGGAGGCTCAAAAGGTCCAGGGGACTCTTCTTGGCGGTTGAGCAATTTTAAATGTAACAGCAAGACTAGATTTTATTTTGTTTTTTTTTTTGTTTTTTTAGCAACCTTTTAAAAATAGATCCCAGCTGGACTTTTGTTTGATGTTAAGCAGCTTCCTGCAACTGGTTTAAAAGTGAGTTTGTGTTTTTTTTTGTTTTGTTTTTTTTTCCCTATTTTGATCCTCATCCTCAGTTTCTTCCACCCACCCAGTGCCTAAATAAGCCCTCCTGGGACAATCGCAGAAGTCATCAACAGCTGCTGCGCTCAGTCCTCTGCCTGTCCTTTTCCATGCGCTTTTGCTCTCAGCCTGCTGGCTAGCCACCCACTACCTCTTTAATTTTCTGGTCCTTTTTTCTTATATACTTTTTCTCTGAGAGGCATAATCAGAACTCAAGCACAGTGACTCACATTAATGTAAACACTGAGTTTTAGGAGTCGAGAGAAATTTAATTAACTTGTGTGTGTGTGTTTGTGTATGAGTGTCTGTGCTTTTATGTTTATGCACACCAGTGTTACAGTTGCACAGGTGCCAGCGATCAGTTTAAGATCACTTTTATTTATACTGTTGCACCAAATACATTTACATTAAAGCCATACGAAAATATTTATGAATTATCGACACATATTTTTGTATCACCTTGCTCTTGTATAGTTTTGCTTTTATAAGCTTTTATTGAAATTATGCACTCAAAGAGCTGTATATTATATTAGTGCCGAGAGATATTAAGTGACTGGACGGAGAGAATCCCTCATGTTTCCACTGAGTTGCTGCTTTGCGTAGTGTTTCCTTTCCAGTTTGTAGTCATGGCCTCTCTTCCAAAACAAACGCTGTATTTGCCATTTTGACCTGTAAAGCACCCTTTACAGTAGGTAGACGGTAGATATCTACCTCTCTCTCTGTCTTCCTCCCATCTCTCTCTGACTCTGATGCCGGGCTTCAGTGGTGGGGGGGTTGGGGGAGGAGTAGGTGGCCCTGCTTCTGCTCCTCCCCGTCCATTTCGACCCAGCCGATATGTCCCGGTGTCTGCAGCCACCACTTTCCTTGTTGGATCCACCACCCTCTTCTTCTGCTTTACGTGAGTGCCTCTTGGTCCATCCCTCTCATATACATGAACACTCACACATTATGCAAACATGCTGCCAAATGCTCTCATATATGCACACACAGTTGTGATGCTAACTAATGATGTATATAAGTATTTTATATTATGTTTTATCTGGCAGTGTTATGTTGTTGTTTTTTAAACCTATATTTATTCAGAGAAATATACTGAGCCATGTTTTCAGAACAACACTTGCTCACAGTTCCTCACGGTCACACCTGTTTTCTATTTCTGGACACTGAACAGCTTCACTGTTTGGGGGTAAATTGTCTTGCACAAAGGCTTATCAGTGGGTTTTAATAGAGTGTGGAGTGTTACTTATTTTCCCCATCTGGGTCTTCCCAGCAAGTGCAGGGATTGGATCACTGGTTGTGTGTTCTGTGTCCAGTTGGTGCTGCTTTTTTCTGATAGAGGGAATATTGTTAGATTTTATGTTGTTGATATGATGCTGTGCTTAGTTCCATTCTTTTTCATACTGCCCAGGTGCCCATGGTTGTCAGAGTATTTTTCCCCTGTCATTCCCATCTACAATGCCACGATCTTCCTCTTCACTCTTGCCAACTTCTGCATGGCCACTTTCATGGACCCAGGAGTCTTCCCCAGAGGTTAACACACACACAACACAAGTGCTAATGATCCACGAAAAATTATTTTACAGAATGCACCAAAACACAACGCAGGGAGAACATATTATTGTGTATTATACATTCTAAGTATGATGTGTGTGTTTGCTGTCTGCAGCGGAGGAGGACGAGGACAAAGAGGATGATTTCCGCGCTCCGCTCTATAAGACAGTGGAGATCAAAGGCATCCAGGTGCGCATGAAGTGGTGCTCAACCTGCCGCTTCTACCGCCCGCCACGCTGCTCACACTGCTCAGTCTGTGACAACTGTGTGGAGGTATATGCACACGCACGCACATAGTTATAAGCATGTTGTAATGTGACTCCAAATTAGAAATGTATGTTTCACAGTATCTTGAAAGTATGATTCATTTTTAAACCGGGAACCCAGGGGGAACGGGATAGCTGTGTGCTTGTCTGGGTTAATTTTGTATTTGTTTTTCTTCAAGTTATTTGGTATTATTGTTCCCATGTCATTCCTGTATTTATTTAGAAGATAAAGCGTATGTCTGTGTGAGAAAGCACTAGCTTTCAGTTTAATAGCAAGTCCTAATTTCTCAGTGAGCTTTTATAAACTCTTGTGTGACTTTAATGCTCAGCCTAGATCTATTCTTAGTTTTTCCATGTGTGAGCGTGGGAGGAAGTTTTTTGTACCGACTGTCATTATTACTTTCCTCTCTGTCACATTTGTCTGCACATCTTGTCATTTTCTTGTCTTTGTGTGCTCTCAGGATTTTGACCACCACTGTCCTTGGGTGAACAACTGCATTGGTCGGAGGAATTATCGCTATTTCTTCTTGTTTCTGTTATCACTTACCACACACATCATGGATGTGTTTGGCTTTGGCTTGGTTTATGTCCTACACCACCGACAGCAGCTGGACACGCCACATGCTGCTGTTACGTATCCTTCACTTGGCAGACTGCTGTCATAAAAACACATTATGGGACTTTCCCGCTTTACTTTAATTGAGACATTGTTTTTTTCCCCTTACTTTTTATAACCTCCTTGACCTTGATTTCCTAGTATGGCTGTGATGTGTGTTGCTGGTCTGTTTTTTGTCCCAGTTGCTGGCCTGACTGGCTTCCACATAGTGTTGGTGGCTCGCGGCAGGACCACAAATGAACAGGTACATACAAAACATGGTCGCCTCCATCACATCCTGCATCAGTCTGTTCATATGCATAGTTCAGAAAGGATTTTACTGTTTTGTTAATGTTCGTATCTATGCGATTTGGAAAATATGTAGAATGGAGCATGATTATTTTTCTCCCTGCTTCCTCTCACTGTAGGTAACGGGGAAGTTTCGGGGAGGTGTTAACCCTTTCACCAACGGCTGCTTGAGGAATATTTCACATGTGCTGTGCAGCTCTCAGGCCCCCAGGTCAGCCTTCCCCTCTAACCTCATTTGTTTTCTCCGTTGTTTAACACCCTGCTCCGCAATTTTTCTTTTCCGCTGCCTTTTCTTTTCCATTGCACACTCTCCTCTTCCACGTTTCCATCATCCTCGTTTATTGTTCTCAGTTGGATGATCAGTTAATCGAAAATATGAGTATAAGCTTTCAGTGGCTTCTGGTGTTAGATTATGTTTGTCTATAGAGCAACGTATTGCTAAGCTTGTTGTTGGCTGTATAACTTTAATTAGGATTTACATGTTTGCATTTATCCTGGTCACAGATACATGGGCCGGTGGCGAAGGCCTCAGTCACTTGAAGTACAGCCACCATTTCTCAGACCAGCTCTCACTGAGGCCCAGCTAGAAGCCAAGGTCCTGGACAACGGTATCCAAAATGACCGACACAGCACCAGGGTGAGAAATACAACCGATGCAACAAACAAGCAATCTGCACGTGGAAGTTTGGATCTGAGAAATACAAAAAAACCTCATGGGTTAAAAATCCTTTTTAGGAATAAATAATTTGAGTTTCATGGGATTAACAGATGTGCTGAGGAAATATAATGCATGAAGAATATGTAATGGACAAACAGAAAACCTGTTGCATAGCAATAATTAAGTTCTTCAGCAGCCAGGGGGAAGGTTTAACCATGCCATTGTATTTGATAGGCCAAGGTACTGTGTTATTAGATCATGTTGAAATGTGTGCAACAAGGATTGAGCCCTCGGGCTTCATTTTTTTTCACCAGAGAGGCTCATTATTGAGTTTCCCTGACTTGTCTGTGCGTTTTTTCCAGTCCAAGAGCAGTCTAGATCAGATGGAGAGTCAGTCAGCTGATGCAGAGCCTCCACCTCCTCCAAAACCAGAGTTTCGTTACCCTGGTCTCTCCCGTGCTGACACGGAGGGTGAGACACACATGAGCATAAAATACATACATGAACTTTGGTAGCTGCAAGTACATCGCTGCTGACCTGTCGTCATCTGAGTGATGACTATCAAGTTACTTCTCATGTGAACAGTTTTTTTTGCTGATCAAAAACACCTTGTTCAAATGTCACTTTCGGTTTCTCGCCACCCAGAGAGCAGTTTGTTGACTGAAGCTCCACCAACACCATCAATGTACAAGTATCGACCAACCTACAACAGCCCAGGAAAGAACCACACTGCCCTCACACACCCCAGCAAGGTAAATACCAGTTTACACTTGCATAGACGTTTCTGTAGCAGTTGCTCTATAGTATTAAAAATCAACTGAGAGTGAAGTTACCTGTATGCCTTTGCTTGTTTGAAATCACATATTATTTTGAATACATGCAACGATGATGATTATTGCATAGTGCTGTTGTTGCAGTATTTGTAAAACACAGGGATGGAGATAACCTTATTGAAGAAACAGTAAGAGTCCTGTGTACTATAATGGGTTGTCTGGTGGCTGTTACGCCCTTCCCTTTCTAATTTCCTTTGTGGTTAAAATAACATCCTTCTTTGTTTCGTTTTTACTTTAAATTGATCATTCAGTGGCCATCGGTCGATCAGTAAGTCTCAGCTAGTATCATCTAAGTGTGCGTGTATCCCTTTTGGTTGTCTCTGTGTGTTTGAGTGTATCTCTCCTTTACCTGAGAACGCATTGACTGGAATGTGTAGTTCATGTACTCAATGTATTTGTATTTCCATTTATGCGTTGATACACACTTGTTCAAACCTCTCAATGTTTCCAGTCCAGTAGTGTGATGATGGAGTAGAGCACCAGTCAAGCATCTAGTTTGTGCCCAACACTCTTTTTTTTTTTTTTTTAATTATTTCTTATAGTAGAAAAATTAAGAAAAACACTTTATTTTAATTAACCCAATTAGGCATTTATGAGAAGTATATAAACAAATAATACATGGCTTAAAACAGACTATGAGGTAGTTGTTTTTAAGCAGATAGTTTTAATAAATGTCTTTGTTAATAATAGTAGCTTCTCCTGTGGACAGTGATGATTATAATACATAATAATAAACAATAAATGCTAAATAGGAGTCTGTCTATAGCTGCTTTCACACATGCACTGAATGTGTGAATGCAAACATCCAAGTCAACTCACATGGACAGTACTTAGACTTTTCCTGCCAGGACTCAAGTACAAAGTCCATGTAATGTCCGTGTGAGCCTGGGTGGGAACACAGCAGTTGCTTCTCCGGGTATTCACAGCGTCAGAGTGGGCGTTCCCTGTTAGTAGATCTGCTCAGCACAACACCATTAAATATAGGAAATATTTATCATCATTCTGTTGTTGTGTCATGCTTCTCCTCTTCATGAAACTAATGTTGTATACATAATGCATCGTTTCTTATTATATGATTAGCTCTACTTTGATGCTGTAAACAAAATGCAGCTAATTTTCACAGTGAACTTTCTGTGTCACGTCATGTCTCCTGCACTCTCTACTAGGGATGTCCTGATACCACCTTTTTCCTGACTGAGTACGAGTACTGACATTTAAGTACTTGCCCATACCGAGAACTGTGACGAGTACCT
Organism: Helostoma temminkii; assembly: GCA_900302695.1. NCBI lineage: Eukaryota > Metazoa > Chordata > Actinopteri > Anabantiformes > Helostomatidae > Helostoma > Helostoma temminkii. The sequence continues at coordinate 14,272 of OMLM01018966.1, read as the reverse complement.
AATAATATTGCAGTTGCACCTTTTTTATTCTTAAAAATGGATGTTATTTTATCTAATTACTTGGAAAATGCAATAACTTTAAATACTGTAATCAGTTGTTCACTTTCTGAATGTGACAAAGAAATTATAGAAATTTAAACACCTGCTACGACTTGGCTGGTGTGCGTTCCCCGAAATTGTTTTGTTTGCAATATGATTCGCTCAAAGTCATGTACCTTCAGGACGACAGTCTGATGATGGCTGGCAGTGACATACCTGAGCTCCGGCAGCTCAGGATGCCGACGAATCTGGTATTTTCAACAACAGACACAATAAACTAAGAGTTTCTGTTACTTTAACAGCCAGCGAGTTGTCTCTGGACATTTTCTGTAACTTCTCCAGTGGTTGTAGCTGCTTGCATTAGCAAACTTGCAGTACTGTGTGTTATGCTAACCGGTAGTTAGCATAAAGTGTATATTTTTTCTCTGGAGAGACTTTTTACCAACTTCTACATTTTGGTATTCTCTGTGGATATTTGTGCTTTTTACCACGGGAACTAGCACAAAACACAAATCTAATATTTCCCAGTTTTGTTGTTAAATCTATATTAGGCCTCATAATTAATTAGTTTGTGTGTCTACTAGAAGTAAAACTTCTAAGAAGAAACCGGCACTGGGTGCATTCAGTCAACCATCTACAGATGTAACAAGGAGTCTTTTGCTTTATTGTTATGTTTTATTTTGAAAATTAACCAGATTCTCTATTAGTTTCATGTGTTTACTTCCTGTTCATCTCATCTGCTCTGTGCTGCTTGACACGCCTCTGCCATAAAGTGGTATTGGGTGCGTTATCAGAAAAGTTTTACAAGTAGGGTGGTATTGTGCCTGATAGTCGATACTGGTATCGGTATTGGGACATCCCTACTCTCTACACAGAAACCCTCCCTCCCTCCCTCCTCGATGCTCTGTGAACAAAGCACAGCTGATTTCCTTGGTGAACCTTTTGTGTCACGTCGTTCCTCCTGCACTCTCTACACAGAGACCCTCCCTCACCGAAATCAAAAAGACAATTTTACCCTGATGTGAGAATGCATTTCAGATATAATATGTCCTGGTGGGTGCTGCATGTGTGAAAGTGCAACTCTGTGTAAAGTCTGGACCTGATCGCCCTGAGAAAGTCCGGAGTGCATGTGTGAAAGCAGCTTAAAAGTGAATTATTAGTGTTATCTATTTCTACTGTATCATGCTTTTCATTCATTTGTTTCCCTCCTTCACTTCTTTCTTCATCTTCATACTCCCTCACCCTCTTCGTCTCTGGTCTGTTTCTTCCCCTCTCTCCTCTCCTTAGATGATCCGTGGGGAGAGCCTTGAGTCTCCATCTCCCACCATCCTGCAGTCCAGCCACCAGCCCAGCTACCGCTCAGAGCCAAGCAGCCTGGATGGAGCCACAGTGGTGGGGGGAGGTGTAGGGGCGCGCAGAGGTGGAGGGGAGAGGGGTGAGGGCCCCGGAGGCCTTGGCGGGACTGCTGGGGGGGTGTCAGGGGGCATGTCAGGTTACTCTCTGACTGGGCGCTCTTACACCTCCTACCCATCCTCTCTGGTTCTGTCCACTGGCGGATCACGCTCCTCCAGCTTGCGTTCAGCGCACACAGCACATAACCCGCTGGCCACACTCCAATCAGAAGGCACCACAGACACCAGCTACAAAAGCCTGGCCAATCAGACGCCTCGGAATGGCAGCCTGTCCTATGACAGCCTGCTGACGCCATCCGAGAGCCCAGAATTCGAGTCAGCCGCCCACGAGCTGTCCCCCCAGAAGACTCATGCTCCGTTTCCCTCTGCAGCTCTAACAGGCCAGTCTGAGATGGTGTCACCCAGTACCCCGCTGCAGGGCTACACGTCGCCCTTCCTCTCAGCTCAGATAGCACAGCAGAGGGAGGGGCAGCTGCTCCAGGGCTCTGCCACTTTCTCCTCCCCCCACAGGGCCTACCTGCGTGCCGTCAGCCCACCCCCTCTCTCCTCCTCTGGGCCTCCTGAGACCCAACACCTGCTCCAGCATAACCAGGACTTCTCTTCCCGAGCCCTTCGTAACCTTTCCTCCTCATCGTCTTCCCCTGGGGCTCGCTCACCAGAGCCTCCTGTCTCTCCACCACCTCGCAGCCTTTCCCTCGGCAAGTCCCAGTCTTACACCGGGGAGGCAGGGCCTCAGCACAAGCCTCGGCCTGGAGGAGGCACTGTGCTGGGAGGGGGAGGAGCTGGAGGAGGGCAACAGGCTCCACAGTGAGTAGTGATCAATCTCCAGATGTGTCAGCCTGCTACTCTTCCTCCTCTTTGTCCTTTTCCTCCTAATCCTCCTCTTCTTCCTCCCTGGTTTGTGTCAGCCCTCCTCTTCTTACCTGATCTGTGTGAGTCTTCCTTTTCCTCCTCCACAGTTTACAGTCAGTCTTTGCTTGTGTAGTGTGTAACAGTAGATGTACGTATGGTTCAATTGCTCGTATGTGTGGATTAAAGTTAAAACATGCAGGTAGGTGTTTAACTCTGTGATAGCATGTCCAACTACTCTTCTGTTCACTTGTATCCTTGCCTGACCCAGTATAGTCACCAAATGTCTTACAAGATCATTGGTTCAAGAACATTTTGTTGTTTGTACTTTATTTTTGTTGTTTGTACTTTATTTTTTGAAGTAGAACCACTCATCCCTTTCTCCTTTGTCCTGTCCCCTTCCCTTTCGGATGGCTGTCCAATCAGATCAACCTCTCGACCAGTCTTGGCCAATCACACGACATCCAAGCCAGGGGGTGGGGTGAAGAAGGTGACTGGCGTTGGAGGGACCACTTACGAGATCTCGGTTTGAGTGACGGACATCCTTGGCGACCTATGACGAAGAGGGGGGATGAAGTCACTGGACTGCTTCCACTTACCTGAGCTGGATACTACGCCTCTTACTTGAGCTGGATATTATTCACAATGGCAGGCTCCTGAAAAATGATGACGGACTAAATGAGCAGGCCTGCCTGGTACTCACTTTGTTATCTTTGTAATGCCACTGGCCATTCTTCCCTGCCGGCCTTTCAGATTTGAATAGAGAGGAACTGGGGACACTGGTTTATTTTCCCCACGATCAGTTTGTCTCTAATTAGACACTTTTTGAGCCATAGACTGAAGTGACTGCATCATCACGGCTGGGTCCAGATATGTCTATAGAACACATGTTGATTTGCTGTTTTATTTTGGTACTTTAGCACCATGTATAGAATCGACAGTGTCCGACACTTAAGAAAAGGATGACCTTTATCCGGCGGATGTACAGTGAAAGAGGGATGATTTAGGACTGTTGACCAATAGAAATATTTTCTTTCCGATTGTCTGAATGGACCACAAAGCCTGTTAGTTGCTAAGTCATGGAGGGAAGAGTCCAAACTATAAACACAGTATCATTTTAGTTTTATAAATCTTTTTTAAAATATTGTTTTATATAAATGTGTAAAATCTTACAGACTATTATTGGGTCAAATTGTCAGGTATTGATAAGACTGTTGTTGATGGTGGCAGATGTACTGTGCAATTATTCTTGAAAGTGATTTCAAATCAGTTGCCTGTTTATATTTGATGGCTGCATCAGCCAGTCGTGAGCTCTTGCTGGAATTTTGATCGTCCAAAGAGAATGATGATTCCGTAGTGGACAGCCGAAGCGATAGATTATTGAGCTTATTTGAAAGCCACAAAGAAATTCAGAATCATGATTGCAGCACAAGCATCTTTGTGGAATGTACGCTTGTAACGTTAATGCTAAAGACATAATGCAAAATCTGTTTGTAGCTTTAAGATCATTTTATTTTTCTTTCTTTGTTTCTTGTAACGCTTTGTCTGTCGAGATGCTAGCAAAACCTTATACCTTTAATGGGTGGCCAGCCAAATAGGGGTCAGCGAGGGAAGGGCTTATTTATTTTACCAGACAAGACAACTGTGTAGTTCTGGGTACAATTTCAAACCAGTCTCTGGCAGTTTCATTTTGTTTTGGGGAGAAGATGAAGAATTAATAATTTTTATAAAAAATAGTTTATTAATTAAATTGTATGCCCTTTAACAGATTTTTAAGGGACTGGTTCGCAATTGGAGACTTTTGATTGAATTTTTAGTTTTTTGCCTTGAGACCATTCATAGTGAAGCGAGAATTTTTGTATTTTTTTTTTTTTTATTGTTGTTTTTTACATTTCTGAGGAAAAAATATAAAGTAGATAAGAATAATTTTTTACTTGAGTAAAGGTACTTTTTTTTGTTTTACCCCCATTGGCATGTTGAGAAAGGAATATTTATAGGAAGCAACAAGTGAAGTTATAACTTTTATGTTAAAATTGGGCATTATGCTAATATTTTTTTGTTTAGGCCCACAGCTATAATTACAGTCGAATGTCAAAGCTTTCTTAATGTAGCATGTCGTTGGGGGGAAAAAGTACATGCTTGAAGCACATACATCATTAAGCCCAAATGACTGTGTTACGAGTTTTCAACCCTCGCAGGCTGTCTTTAGTGTGCATGTTATTTTTGTTTGTTGTGCTGAATGCTTCACTGGTGTGCATATTTGTAGTATTGTCAAATGCCCACCCATATCACATGGGTGGTAACAAAGAAAAGAAGCATTATCAATAACACAAGCAGCCATCGTACAGAGATAAAAACAACCTGTGTTACTTTTCTTCTTGCTCTGGCCAGGGATGATGGTCACTGAATAATTTGAAATTATGTGGGTATAGTAATTATACTTCTGTGTGAGGTAAAATATTGCTGTTGTGGGCTGTGATTAATGGAATGAGTTTTACAAGTATCTGTAACGAATACATTAAGGACTTTTCCAAAATGGCCTTACAAAGGATTTTTCAAAAAAAAGATGTCTTCTCAGAATAAAAAGGTCAAACTGATGAAAAACTCTGTGTGTCAAGAATCTTAACTGTGCACACAAATTTTGGTTTTGCTTCTCACGTTTTACTTCGACATACAAGACATCGAGAAAGGCACTAGCTGCAAAAATACAGGCAGCGAAGGTTCACATGCAGCGACAACTGTTGCTTAAAGTAGCCATAAACAGCCATTTTAAAAAAAAGCCATTTGTTCTTAATTAACTAAAGGTCTGTAATACAATGTCCCCAAATAATTGCTTGATCTTTTGCATGGCTGCGCTCAACCACACTGACTCATACCCAGTCAGACCATGGAGATGTGGTCGAGCTTCTTTGGGTATTTATTTGCCACAATTAGGATCAAGCATGGAGGTAACATTAAGTAGTGACTGAACATATCGCTTGGTAAAGCTGGAAGAAAACAAAAGCCTTCATTCAGCCCGTCTCATTGGTCTTTCTTGCTCTCTGTGTGCTGCTCTGAGTCGTGGTCAGGATGGAGCCCGTTGCTGTGGTCCTCTGGCTGAGAGTCGTTTTGTTCCTCTCCCTTCGCACCGCGACCTTTATTCAGCTTCTTGGATTTCTGGAAGAGCTCGTTGAGGTTAAACTCTCGGATCATGTTCTCCTTGGGAAGAAATTAGGTTTATATTAGTATGAGTGCCACAGCAACTCCTACGTGTTCTGTGCGTTTGTTGCAAACTAGACGCACCTCACTGAAGGTCCAAGACACAGCTCTCCCTTTATTGTCAACCATTGGGCGTCTCATAATTTCCCGCCCTCCTTGGAAAAGCAGTACAGAAGGCAGCTGCTTAGCCAAAGGGGAAGTACTGATCCCGTACCTGAAAGAATTCATTACAGTCAATACAGTGTTGTTAAAACTACAGCTGTATTATTTTAGACAGATGGAGAGTGGCAAATATGGCGGACCTCTGTGAAACCTCTCCATAGCGGCCGATGTCCACCTTCCCAAACCTGAGTCCAGCACAGTTGTACCTGCAGTAGATACACCACATTTAGACCTCGAGTCAAATCTGCAGTCTGCAAAAACCTAAAATGAATATTAAATTTTTGAAGAGCATGTCATTAATTCTAATCTGGAGTTTAAAGTCAATGCGTGTATAATAAACCTAATTTTAACTTAGCTCTTCCAATCATATCTAATATTTACTTTAATAATAATGACCAATGAATAATAAGCATCAGTGGTTGCAGCTCAGGGAGCCTAACTGTACATATCTGAGAAAGGCTAAGAATACTAAGAATGAGATGGTTTCTCACTTGAGGGAAAGGTCTGCAAACACAGGGGCGAAGGACTGGCAGTCAGAGGACCAGTTGGCGTAGAATTCAACAATCCATGTGACACGACTGTCCCTCTGCAGCTCCTCCTAATGATTCAATAGTGCACAATGAGATTAGAACAGAATAATCTCATTACTTCATGTCTGATGGCCTCCAGGACTAAGGCTGTTCACTGAGGTGTAATATTTTAATATTAAACTATCATGTATGACAATGTATTATTCTATTACAATACTGTAATTGAGTATATAATATTACTGTTGAAAGTACATTTATTTAGTAACTGTACATAATGTGTATTTTCACTTAATGCTACTTTAAATGCAACATTTCAGAGGGAAACATTGTAATAGTATGTAGTGGTACTTGTATGTAGTGGTACTTGTACTAGTATGTAGTGGTACTTGTATGTAGTGGTACTCCACTACATTTGTTTCACCCTCCACCACGGTAGCCGTCCTTGTTTGATGGACACTGTCCAAAGTGTAAAACACTAGTACAGTTCGCATTATGCGATTAATTGGAACTAAAAGATATAAATGTGAGAGGCTCTCATTTTTATGTTGTTATTATGTTGGATATTGATTGACTTGATTAAGGCATAACCATCTCAGGGACATAACAGTCAGGGAACAGAAAGTGATTTCTACCAGTTGTGTTCTTTCAAGCATCTAATTCAACATATCAGAGGCCTGAGGCTCTATTATGAATCCAAATGAACAACTGCAGAATAGTTGTGTAGTGTAACACTCACATCAATGGTCTTGTCGCTGAAGTACTTAATGTACTCTGGGCCCATGTAGAGAGGTGGTTTACAAGTCATGACAAACGCTGCAGACGAGACATAGAAAAAGAGTTAAGAAAAAGAAAAAGAATAATCTTTTGCACCAGTTTGGGGTGAAGCTGATAGACTAGAGAAAGCTACTATAATTGTAGCATAAATTAAATCAGATTTTCAGAATTTATGACAAAGGTTTTAAGGCCACTGACCAACACAAAGAGCAATGTAGAGGATGCCGAGCCGAATGTCGAGCCTGAAGAAAAGGATGACGTTAGCCACTTTACTGAACAGGAACAGGTTGCCTATGTGCTGCTCCAGTGTGACTGAGAAAATTAGAAAAGAAGAAAGAAGGAATAATAAATGAAGCACACAAATAACTTTCAGGATGTTGATGCAAGGTCACAGGAAAAGCAGCGTCACAGTGTAATGTTTACACAACCAAGGATTTTAGGACGCTTCCTGGAAGTGATTTGGTGGAGGTGTGCTTACCTGGAGAAGAATTTGAAACCACAAATACCTATTAGGTTAAAGTTTGACAGATGCACATTATAGGTCAGAAATACCCAGTTCCCTTGTTGTTAGATTGTGTTCAACAAAGTCCCATAACAGTTTACATTTATAGTTACAGATGAGGTTTACTGGGGAAAGAAATTCTTCATGTTTCATTGGCTCCCACACATGTCGCAGACCACATGCACGTGTAGATCAGTTTTAAAAACTGTAATCATGAGACTGTTTATAGTGTAAACAAATGCTACGCTATCCCATAGGTGGGTTTACACATAGACAAAGTTGTGTGTGTTTGTGTGCATTTTATGACGCAGGGGATTGTGGACATGGCTGGATTAACTTCACAAGACCTCAGGCTACTATGTCACTTTTTTGTGTTTCTTCTTCTCTTGGCTCCAAGAGCCCAACCAGTAATTTATTCATTAATAACTATTAACAATTTTCAACAGTTTTATCATTAAGTCAAAGCAAACATGCCAAATATTTACAAGTACCAGCTTCTCAAATGCAAATATTTATTAGTTTGCCCGTTCTCCAAAACATAATACAGCTAATTTGACTGTTAACGTGGGCTTTAGCAAACAATAAACAATTTTAACCTTCCTCATGTTTTTGCAGATTTGTCTCACTTAAATGATTCACATCATTAAACACAAATCTGTATTATTGTGTAATATTATGCAAAGATAATTTCATTAATTAAGGGCAAAAAGCTGTCCAAACCTGACTGTCTCTACGTGGAAAGGTAATTTCCAACCCTTGCCTAACTCTATATCATGAATGAACTGTGATTAACCACATTTTTGGACCAGAATGTCACTTGCCACACGCAGGCCTGATTACTGCCAGACCTGTAGAATCACATCATCACTTAAATAGAAGCTTTCTGACAAAGTGAAGCACGGTAAAACATCTCAAAAAGCAACACATGATGCTGCGATCTGAAGAAATTCCAGAACAGATGAGAAACAAATTGACATGGAGCAGTCTGGAAAAGGTTCCAAAGACATTTCTAAGGTTTTGGGACTCCAGCCAAAACCCTCCAGTTAAAACTATTCTGCTATAAAGAGTTGGCCAGAATTGCTCCACAGATATATGAAAGATTCATTTCGTTATCGCACACGCTCGACTGTAGCTGTTGCAACCAAGGGTGGCAATTAATTTTTCACATAGGGCCTTAATAAATGAAATCATCATTTAAAAGCTGCATTTTGTATTTACTCAGGTTATCTTTGTATAATATTAAAATGAGCTTGACGATCTGAATCACTTAACTGTGACAAAGTAAAATAAAAAATAATCAGGAAGGTGGCAAATACTTTTTCACAGCACTGTTACCTAAGCAATAAACTGGTCAATAAATTGAACACAGTGTCAGTTATTCAACCTATTGACCTACTAGTAAAAAAATAATAATGTTGCTTGCAGCCTTACTGTTCTCCTGTGATGGGTTAATATTACCTAGTCAGATTTTTTTATGATATAAATTATTCTACACATAGGAAATATAAATAAAGCAAATCAAAACTTTCCAGCAAATGAGCTAAATAAAACCTCCTCATATGGAGGAAGGATATTCTACCTTTCTAATGACATACACAGAAAATCCTGAGCTATCGGGCCTCTGGGTAGCTCTCCTGTAAGGTGGGGTCTACTCACAGGCTCTCCTGTTCTTCATCATTACTATTGCACTCAGAAACATGAGAATCTCCAGCTCTCTCTGTGAAACAAAAACACAAAACATGACAACTTTTTGATAAGTGTCTAAACCAGCTGGCTCATCTCCCAGCAGCTAACACCACATTTAGCTGCGGGCAGCACTGCAGCGCAGCACTACCCCCACCATGCTCACTCACCCAGTCAAAGTCGCAGGAGTTGCCGTCCTCCCTTTGGGTCGCCAGGTGCTCGCACAGACCTGGAGTCTTTCTTACCACCAGGAAGGCGACGGTCATCAAGAACGAGGCGATATAATACGGTTTCAGCAGCCATTTGTAAATCTGAGGTAGGTGGTATAAGAAAGTGCAGACTCCTGTGATCAGACCCATGTTGGCAGAGGCGACAGTCAACCACAAGAAGAGAAGTGACAGCTGGGTCCAGACTGGACGCACTTACTTCGCTGAACTGCGCATGCTCAAAAGACCAACGTGTTTCTGTAGCGAACAGCCGCTCGCAGTTGTTATTATGTAAATAATTACAAATACACACTTTTTACTACTCCCACTTTCTTCTGTCTATCGTTACTTCACTTTATTCACATGCTTTTTGTGTTTCACTTTTCCCATATGATAAATGGGCGCAACTCTTTTCAGCTATGCTTCACGTCAGGGGATATACTTGCCCAGGTTGTAATTTTGTCTTGTGAGTTTTGCACTGTGTATTGAGATCAATATTATGTTGTAAAATCCCTCTCTTACCAAGTTTATTTAGCCCGAGAGTCATGTTTTCCTTTGAGTTTAGAGGTGTGCAGACTTGCAGTCATAGTGGCATCTATAAATGTCATAAACAGCTCAGGTAGTCCTGAGCAGTCACTCAAACAGAGCTTCAGAAGTCGAATTGGACACGAATTAGTAAAAGGATTATGACTCACATGAGCAGCATTCAGTAAAGCGGTGGAATAATAAACTGTAGCAGAGTTGGTTATCACCAGCAGGTGGCAGTGGCGCCAAACTAACGAGCTGCCGTTAAACGGAAGAAGAAGAAGCAGCAGCAGCAGAAGAAGAAGAAGAAGAAGAAGGAGATTTGGCGGGTCGTGCAAAACATAAACAGAGGAAGCTGAAAATGGAGGAAACAGAAGCATCGACATCGAAAGAGATCTCAGAAAACAAGACCACTGAAGTCACAGGAGATGTTTCCTCACAAATGTCCAACCATGAATCAGCTCCTAAGGCGCCAGTCGAGACGGAGGCTCGGTTTAACAGACTGAAACTGTTCGAGAAAGTGATGCAAAAGAGTCTGGAAAAGTTCATCGACCATGCCAGGTATCGTGTGTTTTTATTCATTTTTTATTAAACTAAGCTTTTAAATGCAGGACGTTCAATGCTGTTTAACTAATACACGGTGATCTGGTTAACAAGAAGATCCAGATGAGCCTCAGTCAGTGTAAATACTGATAAGGACTGTCCAGCACTTAATGGCATATCTGTCATAGTGATGACCAACCTTATTCAGTTTTTACTTGTCTGAATGAAAATGTTTTAATATGTAAATGGTGAAAATTATGTTTGTTTTGAAAGAAATAATAAAAGATCTGAACTTTATTGAGCAGGGTTCAGGTATACTGTAGCTAACTTATGATTTTCTTTATCAGTCACTCTCTGTCTTTATTAATGAGTAGATTTAGTAAATTTAAATAAAGGAAGATGCCAGTCTAAAGTTCTCCAAGGTGACACGTTCCCAAAGGTATTTTACTTAAATAGGTTGAAGTAGAATTTTAAAAATGGTAAAACTATTTCTCTGTGTAAGTTTTCTCCAGCTAATAACGAGGCCCAGTGTTTTGAGAAAAGCCACATTTCACTGTGCTTTCTCTCAGTTTTAACAGATTTGCCAGCATGTTTCGACCGCTGTACAAGAAGAACCCTCAGAGGATGGAGAACATCCACAAGCAGTTCATAGATGAGCTGCGAAAAGCTATACAGGTGTGCAAGACATGACATTAAAGTAGGGATGAGCAATCTGGCTAAAGTGACATTATCACACATTATCACAGATATTGCATTCTTTCTACATATTTTTTTTCACAACAGCCAATGGGGCAATTAATCTGTCCAATCAGCATAGCTGTATATTGGGCTATATCATTGTTGATGTAGCACAGATTCATGTTATTAATGTTTAATGAAATGATCGTGTTAAGTATGCAAACCGGAGTAAGATGACATAGATTCACATGATCTGAGTGAGTGAGAGGTTGTGGTCAGACACAAAATGTCTGGCAGTACCCACCACCAAACCCCAGAGTTTACCCACCACTGTACCATAAAAAAAGAAAAAACAAATGAAAGGTCTGTTGGCTTGTTGTTGTATTATATTTGTATATTTTAATATGCAATAATTATTACACAAACTGGGATTTACAATGTACATTTTACACCACTATTTATTATTATCCGTATACTGTACATACTGTAGTTTATTTAGCTTGTACTGTGCCAGTTTAGTGTTTAATTTAATGCTCTTTGGTCAGATTGGCCTCTTGGTTTTTGTACTTCTGCTGTTGTATTGCAATGTTCCCACTGTGGGACTAATAAAGGTTTTCTTATTCTTCTTATCCTTATTCTTACAGTATATGCAGGACTCAGTGGTCTTTATTTTCACTTGTTTAAATGAGTGCCTCTGTCTTCTCTCTATGTGAAGGAGGACATCAGCAGGTTGATTGAAGAAGGCCGGATAGAGTTAAAACTGAATGAGTTGGACAAACTGGAGAAGGCTGCCAAGAACAGTCCAGACCCTGCATGGTTAGTAAACAGTATGAAGCTCTTCACCTTCTAGCACTTTTTGCTTTAGATGTAATTTAGTTTCATTGTCTTTGTTCACTGGACTTGTTTACTTATCACCATCACATTTTAATCTATTACCTTGTCACTCCATCAGGAGGCCTAGTGGGGTTCCTGAACAGGACTTTTGCAGCTTTTTGATGCCGTACTATCAAAAGCAGGAGGCCTACATGAAACTCGAGTTGAAAAAGATCAGAGAGGAAAATGCAGCCTTGGCACAAAAGATTCAGTCTGGCAGAGAGCAAATTGCAGAGACTGAAAACTGCATTGCAATGGCTGTTGATGAGTGGAAGGTGAGAGAGAAATTAGAGCTGGAAAAGAAAGCATTCACAAAAAATGTGCAGTATATAAATTGACATATTTTAGATTTAGAAAAGCAGCTTGTGACAGGTAAGAACGAATAACCAGAGGGCAAAATAAACACAATGAAGTTATGAGAAAGAGTTGACATTGAAGCTATATGCAGTGAATACATTGCTATAAAGCCACAGATTATAAATTCACAAAATACTAGTAAGTATTAGTTGGTAAGTAAAATATTCCAGTGGTTTTGTTACTATTTTCCACATTTTACACATCAGTTTCATGTTGCACTCTACAGGAACGCTACTGTAAGCATTTTATTACAGAGTACTTGGCCATATGTCACATCAACATGCTCGAGTAGTAATAATAAATATAACCAGTGACTCCAAAATAATCATAATATAGTCAAGTCTATTTACTTAAATTACTGGATACAATCTCAGTTGTTCTTCTCTATTCTGTACTTGGTATTTATATGAATATAAATAGCAAAACATGATAAATATATGAATATATATTATAGCTGTAGACCTTTATGTAGTAAATTTTCAGAATCTGAAATAGGTTTATTGCTAAGTAAATTTTTATGAGAACTAATAAAATACCAAAGAACAAACGACACAAGGGAAGTCATACGTTTTGATGTGCCCTGACCAAGAAAACACTCCACATTCACCACATTGTTGTTTTATTTCATGCACTATAGCACAAGTAGAAATATTAAATACATGTTTGGCCTGCGCTAACACTCTTTCTTGTCTTTTATTCTCTCTCTCTTGTAGGCAACACTTGCAGAATTTGAGAGACCAGCGTCGTCTTTCTGCCCTGCTGACGTCTTCGATGTGTAATCTTCAAATTAACTTAAGTGTACATATTGTTTGTTTTAATATGGCTGTTGGTTTAAAAAAAATAAACCTGGAATCTATGTAATAAAATAGTTTTTGAGTCATTATATTATATTTTATATTGGTGGTTATATAGGTGTGAGCCAACATCCACCACTCCTTGTGCGTGTGCATGTCTGGTATTACGGTAGTAATGCCACAAAGAAGTGCAGAGTCGAGCAGTTGAGACACGGATGGATTCACGGTGAGCACCGTCCTAGCAAACAACCGGCTGTACGCCTGAAGAAACCGGCGTTTTCTTTCCATGTAGAAGTATTATTCCTCGTAGATATGACGGAAATGTTTTCAAATCGGTTCGGGCAAAATGATGCCCAGGGACCGCCCGGATCGTCGTCTCTGGGTTTCGGACCAGGGAAACCTGCGCCACCTCTCGCCCAAAATCAAGTCTCCATGGCGGGGCAGATGCCACCACAGCTCGGGGATGAAGGGCCTGCACTGCGGAAGCCAGGAGTCATGAATGAACCTTTCTACTTACTACGGGAACTGCCTGGTACCGTCGGACTCTTATAACTGCTATATGAAGCTTTGTGTATTAACGTTAATTAAAGACAGACTTCAGACATTATTAGCAAAGTATTGCTAATGTTAAAGCACTTTGTAAACAATGCTAGCGTTAGCTGTCTGTAGCTAACAAGACCAGTGTTAACCAAAAAGTAAGGGATATGATGATTACTGGTATAAGCTTTTCCTGTTTTTATAGGTACCACCGGCTTTTATCTATTCTTTAATGCAAATACAACCGAGTTTTCTATTTTTTAACTTTTAAAGTTAAAAGTTAAAACTACAACTGCAGTTATTACGAATCAGCACCATTAGCTTCCGTTTGACATTTTCACCTGGCAATGGCAGCATCTGCAAGTTTGATGAAATAGTTGTGTAAGAAGACTTGTGGCGTTTGCATGAATTAACCATATACTTAATACGTCCTGTGTGTTCAGTGGGAAACGAGTTAACGGGAAACACAAACCTCATCACTCACTACAACCTTGAACACGCCTACAACAAATTCTGTGGAAAGAAGGTGAAGGAGAAGCTCAGCAACTTTCTGCCAGAGCTACCAGGTGGGTTTATGCAGGAGCATTCGTGACCTGGCTTCCGATTGTTG
>OMLM01018965.1:0-10456 GCA_900302695.1 Helostoma temminkii | reverse complement strand
AACCCAACAAACCCCCCATGAGCAAACTCTACGCAACAGTGGAGAGCATTTTGGATCAGCTGGAGGTTTTTTAGGGAGTTACTGGGACATCCTAGAAGGGAATTACAGTAGTCCAGTCTAGAAGTAACAAATGCATGGACTAGTTTTTCAGCATCACTTTGAGACAGGATGCTTCTAATTTTAGAAATATTCCTCAGGTGGAAGAAGGCAGTTCTGGAGATTTCTTTTATATATGGGTTAAAGGAGATTTCCTGGTCAAAGATAACTCCAAGATTCCTCACAGTAGTGCTAGAAGCCAGAGTTATGTCATCTAAAGTAAGTATATGATTAGACATCGTATCCCTGAGGTTTTTGGGCCCAAATAGAATAACCTCTGTCTTGTCTGAATTTAGAAGTAGAAAATTGCAGGACATCCAGACCTTTATGTCTTTTAAACATTGTTGAAGTTTGACTAATTGATTTGTTTCATTTGGTTTAATGGCTAAATATAGTTGAGTGTCATCTGCATAACAATGGAAGTTTATAGAATGTTTCCTAATAATACTGCCTAGGGGAGACATGTATAAAGTGAAAAGTATCGGTCCAAGCACAGAACCCTGTGGGACTCCGTAACTAACTTTTGTTTGCGTGGAAGACTCATCATTAACATGAACAAACTGGAACCTATCTGACAGATAAGATTTAAACCAACCTAGTGCTGTTCCTTTAATCCCAATGACATGTACCAGTCTGTGTAATAAAATGTTGTGATCTTTAGTGTCAAAAGCAGCACTGAGATCTAACAAGACAAGTATAGAGAGAAAACCGTTGTCTGAAGCTAATAGAAGATCGTTAGTGACCTTCACCAGAGCTGTTTCTGTACTATGATGTACTCTAAATCCTGACTGGAAATCTTCATACAGGTTATTCCTGAGCAGGTGGTCTTGAATTGTTTAGCAACTACCTTCGTTGCTATAATAAACCTAGGGTTACTTTCATTTTCCTTATATTTCTTCTTTTCTTATATTTCTTCCTTTAATTATTAATAATGCCTTACAAATGGCTTTTTAAATATATTCTATATTATTAAACTGTCTTTCCAGAATAATAAAGATTAATCTGAATTAGTGGAACATCATCTCCTTTCCAGCTTTCTCATTGTCTCCTTTACGTTATGGATTTGTGAATTATACCATAGACCTAACCTCCTCTGATTCACTACCCTCTTTTTCAAAGGGACTTTTAATAGAGTAAAATTTAGAAAGCTGCTCTCCTCTGTGATGGCACTGAATTAAAAGATGATGGAATCATATCCTTTATTTGGTAACAGCTTTTTCAGACAGACTGTAGTAGAATTTCTTCCTTTGTGTTGTAATGCCAGTAATAGTAAATGAAAATGTTATAAAAAATGTATTTTACCTTGTTTACATCCAGCAAATTAACAGATTAAGATATTAAGATAACCAAGTAGTGTTAGCTAACATATGAAAACAGACTGAATGAATATTTTGTTACATTTTCATTTAAATTTCTACTGATACTGATCTGGTTCTGATGTAAAATAGTTGGCGTGTGTGGTGCCAAAAGAGAGGCCACTTATTGTTTTTATTGATATTGTGACTAAAAGTGTAGGTACAAACCTAAAACAAACTAGAGAAAATAAACCTTGATATTAAAATCTTTGTACTGATAAAGGGTCCACTGGGTCATAATTCACCATTTAAATATAAACTTATTTGATTTCACATTGGTTTTTCTTCTGTTTATATGAGACAGTTTGTTAAACCAGTGTTCAGCTTCGTCCAGCTCTCTGTGATCGTCTTAATGCAGATAAATAAAGCTGACAGTAGTTATTTTTCTCTGAAACAGGAGGAAACTCATCTCATCATCTCTCTGCTTAACCCTTTACCGCTCCTCTAGCTGTGTCTGTGTCCATATGTTCTCCTTCATCATGTCAGTACGAAGTTAACTGTGAACCATCAGAATAAACTGGAGGCTTTTTCTTCCTGTCAGGGATTATTTTGAGTGAATGTTACA
Organism: Helostoma temminkii; assembly: GCA_900302695.1. Classification (NCBI taxonomy): domain Eukaryota; kingdom Metazoa; phylum Chordata; class Actinopteri; order Anabantiformes; family Helostomatidae; genus Helostoma; species Helostoma temminkii. The sequence goes on along the minus strand of OMLM01018965.1, from coordinate 8,440 downwards.
AGCATCTAAAAGAAAAAGATTTCTCTTAATTTAAAGTACATACATTTTATCATGTGATAATAACTAACTAAAAAATAAAATAACTAAGCCGCTGCAGCAAATATTACATAGTGACAGTGTCAGGAGAAGGATGGGGGAGGGGGTCTTTGTCTGATCTTTGTGAAACTGTGTTTAACTAAACAGACGTTTAAAAAAGCTCGACCAGGTTTCAGTGAACACGTCGTCTGAAACTGTCATTCCTGTGTTGTCGACAGTGCAGGCATACTGCTGCTGCAGATAGTTCTCATCAAGTTTCATTTCTGCAGGTGTTTTACTCAGACAGGTATCAAGGTGGACGGTGGCTTTAAACCTGGAGGAGTGGAGCACTAGAGACAGAGCCAGGGTGATGACATAGACCGGGACAGTTTCTATACAAGCGAAAATCCCCTTTTCTGGGAAGATGAATGGGATGACGATGCGGTTTCTTCCCGGTGGACCGTATGTTTTAATCATATATTCATAGTTTTTCCACACAGCACTCTCTGCATGAAGAGGACTGACTGTGATGGTTGGGATCATCTGTGCTCCAGCTTTCCTCAGTGAGTTCCAGGTGTTTGGTAGTTTGGCTGGGTGACGGGTTTTATCTGGTATTTGACAGTTGTTGTCTTCACTACAGTAAAACACTCTGTGCTGAGGCTTTATCTTCCCTGTAGCAATAGCATATGTGACTTTAGCATCAGTGACACAGTTCCAGGGAGAATACAGGATCACGTCTGTGATGGTGGGCAGAGGCAGCAGGCGGCTGGCTGGGATCATGGGGAGTCTGATCAGTCCATGAGCCACAAAGATGATGTCAACAGTGTCACTGTGGTTCTTCTTTTCTTCCTCATCAATCTTTTTCTTTAAGAAATGAAACATGCCGGCGAGTTGGAAGAAGGAATCTGAGTTTTCTCTCAGCCACTGTCGAGTAGCTTCATCCTTGCAGTTGATCATGGCCTCTTCTATTAAAGGTTTACTTAGTGTTGTCATTAATCTCCTCTTTGTGTTTTCCATGCGCAAAAAGAAGAGTAATGCATGGTGAGCCATTCTGTCAGGAGAGGTGAAGAGAAGAATAGCATCATTTAAACAAATCAGTTAGTAAAGTATCAGTGTATGCATCTCTAAATTATGGCATGTTTAGATTAGTTAGTTAGTTAGATTAGTTAGTTAGTATCCTTTTTAATAACTATACTTTCATCGTTATGGACTAATAAAAGTTATGAATAAACATTTAATAATCCAATTTTACAGACTCACATGGATTCTGTCATTTCTTCTTGCATCTCCTTTAACGCTGCCATGATTTCAGCCATTCCTCTTTGGCTGGTTTTTGGTTTGGAGCTGTTCATATTTTTATATTTGCTCTTCAGCTGAAGCTGAAACTCTTCTTTCACCTGCCTTAAAAGCAATAAACAGATTTTAGCATTAACGATGATTATGAACATCCTGCTGCTGTAGGTAAGTGTCTGCTGAATTTGCACTGAATATTATTTATGAACTGTAACAGAACTTCACAGGTCACCCAGAATTCAAACTGATAAATGACAATAAATATGACAATAAAATGTTTTCACAGCGATAAATGAAACTTTAATCTGTCTAAAATATAGTCAAATACACATTATTTATAGAAATATGAAAATGGTGATATAAAATGTCTCTGGGTTCTTACCTGCTTCAGATCATACTAACATTTGACGCATTTACTTTCAGCTTTTATTGTTTTTGAGACGTAACAAGAATAATAGTGTCTGGTCATTTCTGTATTTCTATTGGTTGGTCTAATCTCAGGTGAAATAAACTGTCGAGTGAAAGTGAAACCATGGTTGAGAGGCATTCCCCCATGATAGCCACACTACACATACATCATATATAGCTATGATGTATGTATATGTATATTACATTAAAATAGCCTCACTGTCACTATCTGAGCTGTCAGAAAGACTTTGTTTACATTCATACAAAAAAGTTTAAATAAATTAAATGAATAATTAAATTCGCAAACTTACTGGAGCGTGTGTGGTCATGTTCTATGTGGTGAGATCATGTGATTCATGTGACTGGCAGCTGCCTCTTACCGACCACACAACAGTCACATGGTCACCAGGAGAAAGAGAAACTTGTATAAACTGACAAGTCAGTGATATTATGATAGAAACATTTTGTAGAACTGTTCTGAAAACACATTGATCATATTTCTCTCCTAGTCATCACAGAAATCCCGACTGAGCTTCAGGACGCTTATAAAATTCCTGTGACTTCCTGTAAATCACCTGAGCTGTTGTCAAAACACATGTAGAGACCAGAAGCTACAGCTTCAGGAAACACGTGGTAAAGTTATCTACTTGCTGAGCCCCCACATCTCATCTAACTGTGTCTGTGTTGATGTTCTCCTTATTGACAACATGCACCTTAAACCATTGTCAGCGTGTCAGTACTGAGTCAAGACTGAACCACCAGAACACGCTGGAAGCCGAGTTATTTTGAGTGAAGAGACCTTTTTAATTTATAAATCTAGCCTTGCTGTTTTCTTTGCACTTTTATGTGAATACATGTTCGAGTGGCTGTTTAAAAAAAAAAAACAAACAAAAAAAAAACCAAAACACACAGTCATAAGCTGAACATGTTCTGACAGGTTTGTCTTTTGATGATAAAGACACTAAGCTGTGGTCCCATAAATGGCAGAGTGATTCACCAAATGAGCATTGTACAGGCTATTGTGCAACATGTTATATCATTTCCCACCATCTGTTCTCTAGATCCCATCCCCTCCACCCTTCTTCAAGCAGCTGCACCCACACTAATCCCAGCCATTTCACAAATTAATACATCTCTCACAACAGGCACCTTCCCCACCTCACCCAGTTCACTCCACTTCTCAAAAAACCTTCACTTGACCCCTCACTTGTTGAGAACTACAGACCTGTCTCTCTTCTTCCTTTTCTTGACAAGACCTTTGAGCGAGCAGTCTTTGTTCAACTTTCAGATTTTCTCTCTCAGAGAAACCTTCTCTGATGCCAACCAGTCTGGCTTCAAGAGTGGCCACTCTACAGAAACAGCACTCCTCACAGTTGTGGAATCCCTGCAGGCTGCAAAAGCTAGGGGACAGTCCTCTGTCCTACTCCTACTGGATCTATCTGCAGCCTTTGACACGGTGAACCACCAGATCCTTCTATCCACGCTCTCTGACTTGGGGATAACTGGTACAGCTCTGGCCTGGCTTCGTTCTTACTTGTCTGGTCGAACCTTCAAGGTATCCTGGCAGGGGCACGATTTCAACTCCCACAGCCTCTCTACAGGTGTGCCACAGGGCTCAGTTCTTGGTCCTCTTCTTTTTCTACCTATGTCATCTCTGGGTTCCATCATCCGCTCACATGGCTTTTCTTTACAGTGCTACGCTGACAACACACAGCTCTTCCTGTCCTTTCCACTGGAGGACTCAACTGTCTCATCACACATCACTGCCTGTCTGACATCTCTGCTTGGAAAAACATCTTCAACTCAACCTCTTACCAATGATGGTAACAAAGGCGTCTGGCAACTGGAACTGGCTGTTTAGAGTCTTAGGATCTGCAGAGGAGATATGGTGTGAGGAATAGAAAATAGTTGCTCAAACAAATATACTGACTTACAGGAGGTAGAAGGTCTGACGACGGAGGAAATGGAGGAGATGAAGTCTAGGAAATAGTTGGTGGATGGTTGGCGAGGGCAGAGGCTGGAGTGAGAGTTAGCCAGGAGCTGAGCAGGGGAGATAAAGATCCTCCTCTTCGTGTGCACACAAACAATTCAAGAGAGAGTGAGGGCCAGAGAGTCCCACAGATACACAAGATACACGTCCAGTACTCACAACAGTTATCCACAATCCGTATACAACCAGAGTCATAAGAGGGAGACCCGGTACTCACAACAGTCGTCCTCAGTCAGTATCTTAGACAGGGGCAAGAGCTGCTCTAAAACTAATATTGATCATGACTTTATGTGTGAAGTTACTGTTGTCAGTCAAGATTGTGACATAAACCACCTCTTCTGTTTAATGATGGTTGTTTAATCCTCCCCGTCCAGAATATGAACATTACTGTCTTCAGAGGAGTGGCCCTTGTCTTTAAGGTGCAGATGGACTGCTAAGTCTTGTCCTGAGAAGTTGGCTCTCCTGTGTTGTACCATGTGTTTGTGGAGCTGTTGTTTGGTCTCTCCTATGTACGGATCTGAACATTCCTCACTGCACTTGACTGCAGATACTACACTGCTCTGTTTGTGTCTGGGTGTTTTGTCCTTGGGGTGGACCAGTCTCTGTCTCAGTGTGTTGTTGGGTTTGAAATGTACTGGGATGCTGTATTTATTGAAGATGTTTCTGAGCTTTTCAGACACTCCAGCAACACACAGGATGACAATGTAATTCCTTCTGTTCTTTTCTTCTTAGTCTGTTCTGTCAGGTTTTTTTAAATTTGGTCTTTTGGTGGATGTGACAAATGACCAGTTAGGATAGCCACATGCTTTGAGTCACTGCTTGATGTGTTATGTTCCTTCTCTTTCTCCTCTGTCCTGGAAGGCTCGCTCTCTGCTCGTTGGTGTAGGGTTCTGATTACTCCCAGTTTGTGTTCAAGAGGGTGGTGAGGGTCAAAGAGTAAATGCTGATCAGTGTGTGTGGGTTTTCTGTACATCTCAATGTTGAGGCTTCTGTCTTCCTCAGTTTGGACTGCACAGTCCAAAAAAGCCAAGCATTTCCTCCCGAGTGAACTTGATGTTGTTGTCCATAATGTTGATGTGTTTAGTGAAATGTTTTCCCTTCTGTGTTTTCATTTTGACCCAGGTATCATCCACATACTTGAAACAATGGCTGGGTGTAATCCCTGGAAAAGAACCTGTAGAGATCTGCTACAATTTGGGGTCTCTGGGCAATAAGAGCTGTAGTGCGGAAAGTGACAGGATGACAGGCCAACCTAGAGTCGTGTCCCCACTGAAGCACCTGTGGACGGAAAGAAGAAGGGACAAACGGGGCATTCCTCACCCTTTCCTCGAGGTCCCAGCAAAGGGCCCGAACCACAACCAGGTCAATGATGTGTTGGTCTCCCCATGTGAGTCCAGGTCCCCCTCCTCGAATTGTCAAGACATGGCGTCAGGCTTGCCGTTTTAGAACCCGGGCCTAAAAGAGATGACAAAATTAAAACGGGCAAAAAACAAATCACAGTGGGCTTTCAAGTCTCTTGGCAGTCTTGATGTAGTCCAAGTTGCGATAATCAGTCCAGACTAGGAAGGGCTGTTCAGCCCCCTCCAACCAGTGTTTCCACTCCTTCAGGGCCAGGTTGATAGCTAGCAACTCCCAGTTGACAACGTCATAATTCATCTCTGGGGTCACGGAGGTTGAGGATGGGAGCCGAGGTGAGCAATGTCATCAGGCGCACAAAGGCTTCCTTAGCTGCCGGAGACCAAACAAAGTCTGTTTTGGGAGAAGTTAGCCCGTGGAGGGGAGTGGCGACCTTGCTGTAATCTTGAATGAAGCGACGATAGAAATTGGCAAGCCCCAGCTGCATGAGGTCTCTAGGGGTCACCCAGTCCAGAACCGCTCCAACCTCGGTGGGGTCCATAGACAGCCTGGAGGACCATCTTTCTAGGTTTCCAGAATGAAACCTAGAAAGATGGTCCTCCAGGCGTGACATAGAGCTGGTTCAGGCAGGAGGTTGATGGCACAGTCACAGGGACAGTGTGTAGGCAGGAGGGTCGCGCGGCTCTTGCTGCCATAACTTTGGTTGTTAGATAACTGGTAATAATAAATATTTCAATAACTACATTTTAATAACGGGGCACCACCCTGTTTCCAGGGACCGATAACCAAATTAAATAAATCAGTCTACTTGAAGGAGTGAGTTAGGCACTGCCTGTCTTTACTCAACTGATGTTGCACTACTGTACACAAACAATCACAGACAACGACCAGTTTAACTATAACAGACTTTAACTGATTCAACACTGATCAACAATCAAAGCTGTTTCAATTAAATAAGGCACACTACAATTCCACTATTGATATTCCAATTAATATATATGTATATACAGGTACAGGTGTGTGTGTCGAGACCGCGGTGTAATTTAGGTGTGTGGATGTGTGAAGGAATTACAAAAATGGCGAATGAGATCACAGGTGATCTCTCACCCACTTCTGAGGTGTGTTTGTAACAAAGGACTTCAAGATGGTGTCTGAGACAAGCGCGATCTATGATATGTGTGTGTGTGTGTGATTGAGTGAGATCTAGTGCGATTTGCACTCACAAACACACTGGAGAACAAAAAAGGGTTAGTAGAGAGACGTTATCACGTTATCTGATTTGTTATCTCTGCATCTCTTGGTGATTCCTGGTGAACAACAAGGAAAGCCTCCTGTCCTGTTGAAATGGTCCACTAGGCCGACGACAGCTGGCACGCTGGAGCTCCAAAAGGAATCAAAAATCGCCAAATGGGAAAGGCAAAAAGGAAAAAACTGTGCACAAAACAAAAAAAGTGGTAACAAAAGTTCAACAAGTGTGGAACAAAGGGTTCTTGGTTTGTGAAGGGTATCACTGATGTTGACAGACAGTGTGAATGAAGGGCTGGAGAGAAAGTTGAAATGGCAAGTCCGTTACTTTACCCTGGCATGACATCATCAGGTCCCGTCGCGTCTCGTCCAATCAAAGGGTGGATGGTGGTCTCTGGATGTGAGCGAAAAACAAAATTTAACCTTGTTAATAACAAATAATCAATCTGAATATTGTTTTTTCAAAACTAGACTGAAAGTTGGATTTGAAGCCATTTTCCTGTTTGTTTGTTTTGTGAGTAAAACAGAAAACAAAAAACAGATCGTTTTCTCACCTTTTGATATAGTGGAGAAATCAAACAGTTAAAACGTACACGGACCAGTATGTCTTTATACAAATTGAAGGTTTAGGATAATTTTAATTAAATAACCGTAGTAAAGGTGAGAGGAAGGCGTTGTCATGTAAAATGATTTAAATCAGTCCTCTGTCGCAGCTGTGCTGTTTAAACCTGTGTGTCATGAATCCAGGATTCAGGCTGTTAAAGACACATTATTGTATTTTTATGTTTGCAGTTTACACTGCAGAACACGGAGCAGGAAAATTCACTGACCCTTTAGAAATGTCTTATTTCATATGTAATCCTCATCAGTAGTGTATCTTATATAACTTAAAAACACTAGAGCTCGTCATGAGCAAGTAGCTGAGCCTCAGTTCTGCATCAGTGAACTGTGTCCTCCACAGTCTGGACTCTGAGTTCGTACCTGCCAAGTCTGTGCTTCCAAGTACTGGAGTTCGTACATCACATACTTGGAATCAGAAACGGCCGCGGATTCATACAGGTTTAAACAGCATAGTTGCGACTGAGGACTGATTTAAATCATCTTACATGACAGCGGCTTCCTCTCACCGTTACTACGGTTATTTAGTTAAAATTTCCTTAAATCTTCAAATTTTATTAGGACACACCATCGCTAATAATACAGAGATATATTTAATGTAAATGTAATATTTGCACTTTATGACGGTTTAATACCAAAATAAGCAGCTGTAGTCGCAGATAAACCAGGAGAAACAGCTTCTAACAGGCTGTGCACGGCCCTGCGGACAGTAATCAATGCGCGCAGTCACTATCTAGCGCCAGTGAAAAAACGAAAATGGAAAACGAGTGTTTGTTTGATATTTGATATTTTGATATTTGGTTGATTATTGATTATTTGATTTGTGCTCAAAATCGGAAACTGTTAAACATTTTTTAATTTTGGTTTTGGAAAATTTAGAAAACAAGTGGTTTTTTAGTTTTTTTATTTCTCATTGAAAAACGAATGAACAAATGACACAATCAAATCAAATGCATAGACTAATTTGTCAGCATCACTTGATGGTTTAGATGAGTTAATGATTAAGGTTAACTCAGCATGATCTACAGGGAGGAAGTGGTCTAAGTAACACTGAGGTCTGATAAACAAATCTAGAGCTGTTGTACATTCAAGTCTGTCCATTCCAGTTGCAGGGATGATCTGATCAATTTTTTCTCTAATGGTTATGATTTTATTAGTAAAGAATTTCATAAAGTCATTGCTACTGAGAGTTGAGGGAATACTGGGCTCAACAGAGCTATGACTCTTTGTCAGCCTGGCTACAGTGCTGAAAAGAAACCTAGGATTATTTTTATTTTCCTATTAATGATGAATAATATGTCGATATTGCCTTACTAAGGGCTTTTTTATATATTATTAAACTATCTTTCCAGGCTAATAGAGATTCATCTGAATTAGTGGAACGCCACCTCCTCCTCAAGTCTAATAATGAATTAAAAGCAGCGTTAAGACAGTTACTGTCGACATCTACATGGATGTTAAAGTCACCCACTATAACAACTTTATCTGTGCTAAGAACTAACTCAGACAAAAAGC